>JAVQJL010061386.1:0-29447 GCA_036024295.1 Nannoperca obscura | reverse complement strand
TTTCTTTAAAGTTAAGACTAGTTTAAAGTCATCTTCATTGAAAAGTACAGTGCTTTTCCTTCAAAAATAAGGACATTTCAATGTGACCCCAAACTTTTGAACGGTAGTGTATATATTGTCCAAATGAAGTGACATTGAGTCGATAATGTTAAATTTCAGCACCAAGAGGGCATAGCTCTGTTGCAACATCTTGCATCTTACTTTACAGCATTTTCCTGATGCTCTTTTAATCATCTTTTATATTGTAGAGGTATACAGAATCTTTCTTTCTCATTCCAAGTAGCAATGCTCCTTCTGCTCTGCCCATCGCTATCTCTACCCAGTCTTTCATTCCACCAGTCACATTTGTCTACGTGTGTATGTGTGTGTGTGTCTGCATCTGTGTTTTATGTTCCCAGGGGGTCAGAGGTGTTTATATGAGAGAGGTGACTCCCTTATTGCTTCCATAACCTAAGTAGATCATATGAAACCCCGTCATTTACAGTGAATGGGAGCATCTGGTGAGCCGTAAATGTAATGTAATGAAATAAAATGAAAGCCCATATGGCTGTACGCACAGCCACCCGTTCGACCGACAGTGTGACTGACCGAGTCAGCCAGGCCGGGCAGCGAAGGATAGAAACACAGACAGACATACATCATAAAAGTATGTGGGCTTTTAGTCTAGGGCTGATTTTACTGGCTTGGACGAGGCTGCTTACGACACATATGGAAAACCTTAATGCTACAGCTTTTTATATTTTAGTTCACCACAAGCTTCCAGTTTTTGCGGCAATGGCCCTTTCCTGTTTCAACGTGACAACGCCCCCACGCACAGAGCCATAAACGGCTTTTTGAGTTTGACAGGAAGAAACACAGAAAAGGGAAAAAAGGACGGAGAGAATATCTCCACCCATCTCATTCCTTTTCTGATACATGCTTTCATCACCTCCAGATCCGACTACTGCAACAGCATTTCTCATGGTAGAGTCTAAAGATCTTAATAAATTCCAGTACACACAATACGCTCCTGTGACCACATTACCTCTGTCCTAAAGCACCTCTACTGGCTCCCTGTCCCACAACAGATTCAGTTAGAACTCCTTCTCTTCACTCACAAAGCCCTGCTTAACCAGGCCCCCTCGTAGCTCGCCAACCTTCTCCACCGCCACACTCCTTCCCGCAGCCTCCAATATTCAGATGCCAACCTCCTGTCCGCACCATTCACAACCGAGCGCTGGACCTGGGGTGACAGGGTCTTTTCCATAGCTGGCTCGCTCCCTTTAGAACTCTTTCCCCAAATACATCCATGACTATGCCAATCTCTCGATGTTCAAGAACTCTATAAAATGTTTTATTTAATGTGAGCAAATCCCTGCAGTACGGCTCCAAAATCTTGTGCTTCTCCAAAAAAGTGGCAGCTTTTATAGCAGCAAAAGTGGCCACCAGCTTTGTTTGGGTGTCCACATACTTTTGGGGGGCGGATGGGTGGCTTTGATGATGATGATTATGATGACATCGATAACAGAGAGAGACATTCTTCTCTGCCAGCTAGTGTGCATCAGAGGTGAAGTATGTTGACGGTTGCTGGGAGACGAGGGGGGGATGTGCTGTGGGGGCTAACTACTTGTGATGACCAAGCAGCTTTCTCTTCCTTCATGTCTTGAGGCCCCTATCAGCATTTGTCTCTTCTCTGATTAGCATTCCTAGGCCCGGCTGACTCCCCCCATAAATCCAATAGTGGTCGTGAGCGTGAGTCATTGACTGTGTAAAGCTGCTGAACACGTCGTTATTGCTAACCCCACAAACATAGGGGAGTGGGAGGGAGGCAGAGGAGGGATGGAAAAGGATAAAAATAACTATAAGGGTATCAAAAGGAGCAAACTTAAAATTCCACTGTGTGTAGTAGTGGGAATGTTTTTGTGCTGATGGTGTAGAGTATTGTTTCATCTTATTCTTCATAATGTAACATCAGTTATCTTAATGTAGCATTATCACATCTGATAAATACATGTTCTTACTTAACTCCCAGTATCATACAAGTAAAGATACATTTTATTCTTATATTGTTGTTATCTGCCCACAGGAACTCCACGTACTGCATGAAGGTGTCCATGTCTCTGACTGTGGCGGAGAATGACACCAACCTGTGCTTCAACTCCAATATGAGACGAACTGAGAAGGCTGAGCTCAGCAAGAGCAAAGACATCCTTTGTCCTGACATAGATGACTATGTTGAACCAGGCAAAGACCCGGACATCATCTGGTACAAGGTGGGCTAGATCACTGATCATTGGGATTTATGGATCATTTGCATACTTGCCTGAAGGTTCACTGACGTTGTGTATACAGTTATTCGTTGTGTGTTAGAGAAAAGTAATAAGGAGGGCATCTGTCTTTGTAATTATATATCTGAGAAATATTCTTCAATGGTTCATTGGTTTGTTTTCATCTAATTTCTTGCCTGTTTATGTTTAAAAAGCTTGTTGGAAACGTGGTTCCAGACCACTTAGGCAGATTATGTATGGATGCGAATGATCACGATGAATTACATAAGTGCATTTGCACTCCGAGAGTCATCTAAATGGATCAAGGACTGAGCAGAGGGCAGCCACAGAGATGGCTTTTATAATGAACACAAAACTTATATGAATAGAAAATTGTGCGATTTCACTCTCTGCCCTGCGGAATGAGTGGAATGCTCCATGTCCCTGACCTTTATTCAGCATGCACCTTGTCCTCTCTCACCTGTGTTCTTGCCTTTACCAGGTCAGGCAGAGCCTGCGGACAACAAAGTGCATCCCGGAGAAAGGCTCAGGCCAGACTAATCACAGGCAGATCAGCAGTAGATTAGCTGGCCGGGCTCGACCTCTAGGTTTTTCCAGAATTCAATTACGGTCTGGGTAATGACAGGGAGTGCTGGAACCCAGAGTTATTTGGACCGCTGCAGAGCCACAGTGATTGAATTCGAAGTTTGCCGGGAGCAATGGTGGAATAGAATCTGCCGAGCCATCGTTGTCCCTGCCAGAGTACTGAGGGGCTGGAGAAAGGATCATGTCGTGGAGTCGTGCATTGTGCCTTCACACACATATACTCACACACATGCGCAGACACAGCACAAACACACTTATTTGCCAGCAGACACTACTGTAAATAATATTCCCTGTCCTCTGTGGCTCTACTGGAATATTGAATGGAGAATATTTAGTTCAATACAATAAATCTTGATCAGATGAGTAGGATAATGGCTAAGCCTTACCATTTTACTGTATGGAGTTTTATGTCAGTGTGCCAAGCTATGCAACCCTACCACTTCATCCATTTTCCTAACGCTCAGTGACATTTGAAAGCTTTTGAGCCCAGCTCGGGCGAAATCTTATAGATCTAATTCATTATGAAGCAGAGTGAAGGTCTTAAATTCCATAATGTCAGGCTTGCCTAGAATATTTAATTCCTTGCCATGTGCAGTACACTGTACCTTTCCATCTGTCTTCCACCAGTCATTTTGTGTTTGACTTCTCAAGTGATTTATCAATAGTAAGGCCTGGGTTGAAGTTTGACTCGTCTGTCGATTTTCTAATGTACAGGAGTGCCGTCCAAAGCAGTGGCGTGCCAGTATCATCCAGAAGAGAGACATTCTGTCTATCCAGGAGGTAAAGGAAGATGACATTGGGAATTACACCTGTGAAGTCCAGTTTGGTGGCTTCGTGGTCAGGAGGACAACGGAACTCACCGTCACCGGTGAGTCTTCAGGAGAAACAAACAAAAGAAAACATTAAAGTATTTTACAAACTCTACTGCTAATGTTGGAAGAATTAATAGCGGAGCAGTTGTAACAGGCACCTACAGAAAGGGAATGGAGAGTGACAACTACACACACAGTCATATAGACACACCACTGAGCACTGCAGCGATGTCCTGCTGCTGTGTTAATTGCTGGGGGAGGTTGAATGCTGTGGCCTGGCCTCTATCCCATCTTCTACCTCAGCACTTTCTAGCCAACCAAGCAGTGTTGAAATATTTAAGGCTGTGGGCTAAACCCCTTCACACAGAGAGCTAAAGAGCCAAGACCAAGGTCAGGAGATTTACAGTACTCTTACTCTGCTCTCTCTGTTCTACCCATCTCTCTCTCTCTCTCTCTCTCTCTCTCTCTCTCTCTCTCTCTCTCTCTCTCTCTCTCTCTGCCTTGCACAGCTGCAAGATGAGCACATAACAAATGCACTCATTCAGTTGTTCTTTTTCAGTGTGAGTGGACTCCGGGGTGAGACCCCGGGGATTTGGGTGCTCTGTGCTAGTTTGTTCTGCCAGGTCATCTGCTCAGATTAGGGTAGTCGTCATCGTCACCCTCGCTTTCTTTCTCTTAAACCAGTGCAGATAATCCCACTGATTGTATTCTAGTGTTTACATCTGTTTGATGCCACCTGTGCCCACTGGGGTCACATCATACAAATTATTAGGCTTTAATTTGTATGATGTGACCCCAGTGGGCACATGGTGGGTGTATTATGCTCAGTGTTGCTTGGCCTCCAATTACCATAACCATATGGTAATCACCAATCTGAATAACATTCATAAAAGTCGCACGTGCCTTCATTGCATCAGTGTGGTACTGCTTAGGATGGTGTGTACTGTAAATATAAATCGTTATTATTAATGGATCAAAGGGGGTAAGCTCAACAAGGTGTCCATGTTGATTTTCGGTGGATTCACTCTTCGCTACAACCCTGGTTGCTTGGTCATTGCATCATGTTGGTTGTGTGGTGTTTGGTTTTTTATCTAAAGCTGCTATGCTACTTATGTGTGTTTTTAAGTAGCTAGTGTAGTAAAGCTCTATTAGTGGATTCATCAACTCACTGAGTGTTTTAGTGTGTGTGTGTGTGTGTGTGTGTGTGTACCATGTTCACACAGAAGCAGTGTTAGTATTTGATTAGTATCTTGTTTGGTGTTTATTTGTGTGGCTGGTCGTTGCTCTTGTGTGATATGAGGGGGGTATCACTCACATACTTCAACCTCAAGACGGTGCACTATTGGATGGGGCTAAACTGTGATCCTGGAGATGTGACTTCCAGATTGGCTGCTCTTGTGATTGATGGACCAGCATTTTATCCGCGGTGGGGCTCAATAAATATGAGGAAGACAGGAGGAAGATACATTAGATTTCATTTTATTATGATAAATACTACAACATATTACTATATGCAGTGTGAGAGGCCACCAGCAAAAAGTCCATTGGGTTCTTAACCAGTTTAGGGTCCTTTACCACAGTTTTGAAGTTTAGAACTATTTTTTACCTTTGGTGGAAAATAGTTTACAATGAGAACAGTTGAAGGCTGTTGTTGTGTTTTCATTCTTTGAGCAATGCCAAGCAAATCCCTTTCACCTTTAAGTACCAGAAAACTCTCAGCATAGCTAGTACCACGAGGGAAACCTTGGACAATATCTTTATTTATTTGATTTTAATGGTTTCGTTTTCTCTGTATTTGTTACATCTGACCCATTCACGTTGTTGTGGATGTGTGTTTAATGTATTTAAGGTGTGCGATTACGTGCTACACAGTTATGTAGTTATGTACAGTCTATGTTAAGTGAGTGAATTCTATCTTGGCTACATGCTATATGTACGTTTGCTTTATCCTTGTGTGTTTGTTAGCCTGTCAGCAAGGCTATAATGACGGTCGTCATAAAAGCTTTATTGGGTTATAAATATACACAGTGGAAGGAGTGAAGGAGAGAGTGGAAGGAGGGAGAGAAAGGCAGAAAGAAAGAGGAAGAAACTCTGGTCAAGTCAAAATCTCCTCTTTTCTTTCTATATATGAGTCCGGCGTGTTGCCTGTATGCAGTGTGAGCTTTAGGGTTAAATCAACCCCGTTACTTGACACCCAGGGTGTGACGCTGTACAGCCTCAATGCAGCAGGTTGATGTGGGCATCCCCATTTATTTATTTCTCTTCTTTCAGTACATGAAATTATTTGCATGTGGCCCATTAAAAAAATAGAAGACAATATTTCATGTCCCCTTGTAAATTGACTCAGTGTGACTTACCCAGTGTCCCATATTTATTAGAAAACATGCTGCCAGTAAAAAACTGCCATTTGCTATGTAGAGAAAATTTTAAAAAATGTACAGCATCACAATAGGGGCCTGTCTCAGTTACCGATTCTGCAGCAGCATTTTGCATTATTACCATTACCAGCGGGTTGCCTCCTTTTTTAAAGCTGTAGTATCCTGCTAGAATTAGATTAGCTCGCTCTGACCATAGGCTCATTTCCTTTAATAAACCTACACCATCATCCCCTCAAGTGGGCGTGAGATTATCCGCATTTTATCACATCCTGTTAAAACCGACATTTCCTGGATGGCGAGCATAAAAGGCCAAACTATGTCTGAGAGGCGAGGGCTAATGTTGTAGTTTATTTGATAGGCCAAGAGGATGAAGGAGGTCATTAAGTTTAACTGATCTTAAATATAGCGCAATAGACACTGGCCTTTGCTTTGACCCTGGCTTGCTGCAAATTACTATGTAACGGCCTATATTAGAAGCAGTAGAGGACCCGCTATCTGAACTGAGGTCAGTCTTGTAATAGAGGTTAACTATGGGCATAAACACAGGCTCACCTAGATCGGGCTGATCCAGGAGCCCCTTAATCAAGCGCTGATGCCCCTCTGGTTAATAGAAATGTAAAAGAAACAGCGACCCCTCACCTCAGTTTTCTTGATCTCCAGTTTATGTCTGGGTGCATTTAAATGTTCTCATATGATTCTGAGCATGTGGACACGGCAAAGCACTGCCTGAGCAGCGTTGGGGCGTACATTTAGAACTCCGTTATCAACAGATGGAAAGATTTTGTTTTCTCTCTTTCCTCCATAGACCTTCACCCCAACCTCCCATCTGTAAAGAGAGTGCCTTTTTTTGTACTCTTATAATTAATTCATACCAGCAGCAAGTTCACTATTTCGCAGCTCCTCTGGAGAATACAGACCGTGGTCATATTACTCTACTTTTTTGTTTACCCCTTTCTACTATCAGAAACACAAGAAGCAACGCCTCAGCTGAAACAACCCAGCTATGATTAATTTATACCTGCATGTAAGGGCCATGCTATATATGTGAGTATGTATATGTTTATGTGTAAATTTGCATGCTTCTTTGTCGTCTTAGTTATGTATGAACACCTACGAGTGTCTGGTGTGATATGTCTGTTTTTTTAATAGTACATCTGAATCATTTCTGTTCAATTTTTAGGGTTCTCCTAGGCCTCATTCCAGCGCCGTGATGGTAATGCTACAATAGTATAACACCAGATAAAAGCCCTGTTCAGCTGATGTATGCAGCTCACTCTGCATTCTGTGGGACGGAAAATATACAGAGAGAGCGGAACAGGATAAAGAGAACAAGGGAGTGAAAGTGACTGATAACAGCAAAGGAGAGAGAGGAGAAGAGATAGAAAGAATGAAAAAGATAGAGGGGTTGCTGTTCCTGTATCTTATCTGTATTCTTTGCCAGTGTTTCCCAGCAGAAACAGTGTGTCCAGGACTATAAACAGACTATTATCCTAGTGTTTATCACAGCGCACATTACCGTTTGCCTCTGTCGGACTTACTGTAATGGAGTCGTTTGGTTTGATGGATGCCTCGGGCTTGGGTTTCTATCTATTGCACCCATTATACCTCTGTCTGCATCCCCTCACTGTAGAAATGTCTGTCTGCACATTCAGCATAGCCTGCAAGCATGGTGATTGAGGTTATGACCAATGTAAATGTACCATTTGGCACAGTGAATTGCAGGTGCAGAGGGCAAGAGGAAATCGAGGGGAGGAGAGGAATCATCTACTTTACATTACCTCTTGTAGAATACCCACGGTGAGACGGGAGGTGCTTGTGAATCTTGCTTTATGTACTGTGAATAAATATATATGTGTGAAAATGAAATATGTGTTTGTCGCGGGTGTTTTGTTTGTTTGCATGTGTTGTTTGCTTTATTCCCTGCTCACTGTATCGGGATGTATTTTGCCTGGATCTCACACCTTCAGCAGCCGTCTTTACATTTAAGATTTATCCATCAGGGTTTACACTACAGTAACCTGATTGCCCTTGACTCTCTTAACTAAATCTTACATTTCAGATAGGACAACATGCATTCTGCATGTGTGGTGAGTGTGTGTGTCTGTCTGTGTGTGTGTGTGTGTGTTAAAGAAAGAGTGTATGTGTTGAGGAGCTGAGGTGTGGGGAGGTGATCCAGGACATCGTCTCATCGCAGTAAAAGGTTCCATGCAGATCTTCTGCTGTAGGGTCACCTTCAGAAGCATGAACACTTCACGGCCTTATAAAATGTTACTGCCTGCGTGCACCCATGTGACGCGGGACTTTGTGTGTGTCTCTTTGAGATTTATTTATTTATTTATCGTAGCGATAGCTTGACTTTTACCTGGCCAGCTGGGCGCTATCTCACGACAGCGAATGTTGGAGAAGCAGTCAGCAGCGACACAAGGATAAAGGGCCGTGCTATCCGCACCTCCTCTGTCTGTCCTCCTTCCCCATCTATCCGCCTGAAAGTGGGTAAATGGATGGAGAGGCAGTGATTAGCGTTGATATTATCCGAGAGAGTTGGGGGGGAAGAGGAACGAGCGGGGCGAGATAAGAGGTGTAGGGTGAGAAATGAGATGGGTTTGCTCTGAACTGAAACCTTCTCCATCTCTCGGCCTATATGCTCGAGTCTAGTGTTAATCCATCGCGCCTGTGCCGCCTGTGGTGTGACGGCCTGTCGTGGTCACGCTAAACACTCAGCCTCAGCCACATGTCCTTGGGGAGAAGATGATAAAATCACACCTGAGATAAGTGTTACTCCAGCAGTTGACTTTTCCCGACTCAACCTACACATACGTATGCACCTGTGTACACACACACACGTACATCGATCACACCTATGAGGGGCTGGTGCACACACTGTAAAAGCATTTTATATGTGTGAGATGTGCAGAATAACCTACTGTCTGCCACAACCTACTGTTATCCATTCAGAAGGTAGAACGTTTGGTGTGAGAATTATCTATAGGACGTGTAGGTCCAGACACTTTTTATTGCCTAGAAATCTTCTGAGCACCTGAGTTACTCATGAAACAGTTGTATTACCGGTGTAGGGTGGGCCAGAATGGCTCATTAGTTTAAGGTCAACTATCACTCTCGTCATTAACTTATCTCTCTGTCTCTGTCTCTCTTCCTCAACCCTCACCTCTCCACCAGCCTCCCCTGCCCCCTTCCTCTCAAGAGTTCTCCAATTCACTTCATCACTATTCACCAGCTGTCCTCCTAGACTCTAAGCAGGCCAGGGTTCACATTGTTTTAATTCAATTAAAATTGACATCAATCTGCATGTGATGAATGAAATTTACATCCCCCACAATTAATCTTGCCTGACCTGCCGCACACCCTTACTCTCTGGCTATTATCATTATCTAGACCTATAGGGCAGCGCAAAAGTGGTGAAATTACAATCATAATTTTGTCTTTTGAAGCCTTTTAAAGAGTCGGTGGCAATGCACATCTGGAAAAGATAGAAAATTTGAATGTTTGCTGCAAAGGCATAGAAGCAGCAGATCTGTCCATTACTACCACAGACCAGGTCAGGAAACTAAAAGTTGATGTTAAACAAAACATGAACAACAATGTGATGCTTTCTATCCCAGTCAGCTTAGAAAATACAGCACACAGAGCCAGCGTAGCTATTTCCTCCTCTTCCCAGTCCTTGTGCTAAGCTAAGCTAACCATCTCCTGGCTCCAGCTTCAAATTTAACAGACGGATATGAGATTGGTATCTATCTCATCTAATGCTCAAAAATGAATACGCTAATTTCCTAAAATGTTGAACTGTTCCTTTAATAGTTTGGACACAGATTATGCAGCATATCTGACATGCTTCGATTTTATCAACACAACAGATTTCACAGGTCACAGGAAGGCCATCTCCTTCAAATTCACAGAATTAATTCAAAGGATATAGCACTTTGAACTCCTTTTGTATGACATTGTGCTCGAGATTGAATTTGAGCTTGAACTTAAATGATAAAATGATTTATTTAAATCTTCAGCATAATGGCCTCTCTAATGTCTTTTAATATTTCTTTATTATGTCTAATTATGAACTTGAATCGTTTAATTATTATTAAAGCATTTCAAAAAGTACACTTTTCCATTTTGTACAATACATATTCACAGAAATAGGTTTTTGGTGAGAGCAAGTGCACAGATAGTTTAAATACATGGAACACTATTGGTGAGCCTCTCTGCATCTTCCATAAGAATCAAAGCATTTTTCTCACAAAAATGTATTGAACTCTGGGAATCTGCAGTATCAAATATTACTAGGCTTTTTTTTTGACAAATATTTTCATGAGTGCTGTCTTTTTGAACCTACTGAAACACTGCAGGTGTAAGCCCACCGCTCACTGGTGCAAGAGTACATAGCAATGTGGTGAATAGAAAAACAAAGCTTTGTTGTCACGGATTTTCCTCCAGATGTAAATCACCCATGTTAGTGCAGCATTTTGCTTTCAATCCTCTATCTCTTGAGAGGACACATCTAGGCTTTCTTTCTCTGTGTGTCTTTCCCCCGTATGCAAGCTATTACCAAGCATGTTCAAGCAGCTACTGTACAGCTATGATTTTGCTCCCATTTTGTGTCTCGTCCCTGCTCTGAACAATGTGTTCCTTTTGAACTGCACACGGGGATAATAGCACACTTGAAGCCTACATGTGAATACAATGTTATACCTGTACATGGTTTTACTTTGAATCAAGCTTAGAGCTGCTTCCACAGTCTCACTTTAAGCACAGTAGCTGCAGTAGCACGGAGGGCCACAGTGTGTGGTTTAATTTGAACAACTAGCAGGGAAGTGTTGTGGGTGAGCTCGTTGCTAACAGCATAACACCTTATACTTACATTAGCGTTTTTTGTCTCATTCTCTATCTACCCTCCTCCGTTTTATGTGTTAACTAATAAAGTTACGATACTATGTTGGCCATTTTGACACTCACCATGTTTTGGCTTTTCTTTCTCTGATCTCTCTGGGATCCCTGTTCACCATGCCAGCAGTCCAGTGGTAATTGGCCCTTTACATTGTGAATCACATTTCCCTGCAGACATTCGCCTTTCCTCTCCTCTCTCTCCTGTTTTTTTTCTCTCCTCTACAAGGCAGTGACCGTAGTCTGTAGTTTTGCATTTAATTCTGTGTTATAATCAGAACAGTGTCATCTGCAGTATGGTTCTCATGGTAGAATATAAAAAGGCTGAAGGTCAATTTGGGGGCCCTAAATAACCTTCTCATTATACAGTGTCCTTAAGAAAAGAGCTTTCTAGAAAACCTTCCGTCCAATTAAAAGATAAGAAGGTGACCATTAACCACCACAGGGGATGGTGACAGAAAATAAAGAGATCGTCACACATTTGATCTCAGCCACAGAGCAACGTTGGACACGCTATTCTGCAAGACCTGAAGGGTCCAAATTAATGAAGGCTTACAGTAGGTGTGTGTGAGCATCTGTGTGCGTATTTGCATACACTCAAGTGTTCACATGTATGTGTGCACCTACAGTACGTGACAGAGAGAGTGGAGAAGCCGGGCTATGAAAGAATTCCGACATTTCTGACGTCTCTGATTTTCTGTATGCCCTCACATGTAACTCTTTTTTTCTGCATGTTTGGTGAGTGTGTGTGGAGTTATGGAGCCTCATAAGCTTGATGCAACCTTTGCCCCTTTTTTGTCACTCAATACTCTACATCATACATATGGTGTGCAGTCAAAGCTTCTCAAATCTCTGTAATACTGACTGATATAAAAGAGCCCTCACATTAACATTAATATGTATATATGTATGTGCATACACACTACTGTCCGGTAAATGCTCACATGCATGTTTCTGTGCTCACATATGTGTATTTATGTTATCCTGCCCACTCTCTTGAGGTGGTGTACACTACACAGTGTGTATGTCCTAAATCATATTAAGTATTTTGGACCCAATAGCGATGCCTTAGAAAACGTTGTTATGACAATATGGCAGGGGTGGGGGGGGTGGTTCAGTTCCTCCCAGTGAGTCTGTGACTAAACGTCTTAACTGTCATTACCATTTTCTGTTGCCACCACTTTACCTCGTACACAATGGAAATTATGTCTTTACAGCAGCATGCTGCTCCTCTTGCTCTCTCCTCTCTCCTCTCTCCTCCTCCGGCATTCCTGCACTGTTAGAGAGGCTGTCCAGGAAGCCAGTGTCAGCATCTACAGTTTGCTTTCACTGTGTGTGTGTGTGTGTGTGTGTGTGTGTGTGTGTGTGTGTGTGTGAATGCAGTCTATTGTCTGGGCCTCTCCTTGTGCCTAAACCTGCATATCAGCGTGTGTGCGGGCTTTTTTGTTTTAGTGCATGTCTTTGTACGTCTGCTGTACGTGCATACCTGTGTGTTCTGTATTACAATTCAGGCATGCCTGCCCAGCTGTGATAATAGCAAATGAATGGCATGGTTTTTCTTTTCCTCCCTGAAGACAGACAGGTATTAGTCTCATCTTCCTGTCAGCTTCTCTAAACCAAAAGAAGCGTTGGTTTCCTATGAAGTAGGCGGCGCACCAAGTGCCAGCAGCATCCATTTAGCAGTTTTCTTTGCTATTGCAGTGATTAGTGACAAGTAGCCAAGCTACAGGTGGCCAGCAGATATGTGGGCTGGTGGTGTGGGTGAGATGTTGTTGATCAGTGCCTCTGATTGCCACATTTACCTTACTGCAATTACACTCTCACATTTCTGTCTAGCTAGTTTAATGCTAAACAATAGGAAATGTCCCTCGTGACTCATCTGTTGTCTCCGTGACCCCCTCTGCTCCACGCTTCAAGGTCAGATACCTACTGTACCTTAATCATATGTGTGTGGAACAAAGAGAGGTGCTAAATGTTCTTTGCTGGAGGAGGTTGAGTCAGCCTTTATTACTGACTTGCCAGTTTGCTGCAGAATGATGTGGGTGTCAGGAGTGTCATACCGGTTTTTCCTCCTCCTGTGTATGCTCACCTATTTTTCCTCTACCCTGCTCTCCTCTCGTCCCTACTGTCCTTCTGTCTTCTTCATTCTCCTCTCCTTCACCTGTCTCCCCTCCTCTCTCCTAACTTCTTTTGTTGTCGCTCAAAAAGATGGAAGTAGAGACAGGTAATTACCATGGGCTAAAGCTCTGTCCTCTCCTTTTCTTTATATTCTCTCCCACAAACCCTTTTCCTTTCTCTCTCTCTCTCTCTCTCTCTCCCCGTATTCTCTCTCTCTCCAGCTGTCTGTGTAGTTATTTTTGAATCCCCTTTAATTACCCATTTTGGAGAGAATAGAGAAACTACCAGGTATTGTAGTTTCTCTTAAATTGTAGATAATACTGTATATGAATTCAATCTTGCCTCTTTGTCTGCATGATTTAGCGTCCCGGTGTGGCGCAGTGTGAGGGCTGGGTCCATTCCTGCAGTTGTTGTTTAGCAGTGCACTGGAGCAGGCTTTATGCTGATTAACTGCATCACATCTGATGGATTCCCAGCGACCTCTCAACCCTTCAGTACAGCTCTGGGAGCCTTTCAGGGGAAAAACGCTTCCCTTTTTAATTAGACAAGAATAGGAAATCTATTAGTGAATGCAGAGAAGGCTCAGCATTGAATGAGGGATTGCTGAATTCAGTTAGTGTTGAACTAACTACAGTCATCTCCGCTGCCATTACTGCATTCACAAGTACACAATTGATGTGCTCTCTGTCTCTCTCTCACCTATCAGAAGAAAAAAAGGTATAGGGCCAGTAGATATATTACACAAGCGTACACTCCTACATCAGTGTTGGTGTACCATAACATCAGGCCACTAATAAGCCTTTTTCACAGCAGACATTTTGACTTGTCATAGTAGGAAAAGCACAGGTGTTACTTATAATGCTAACGATAGGTCCATTCAGTGTCCCAGTAAGCCATGACAGTGTGACAGTGAGCCAGCATGCACATTACCAGGACCCTGAAACTGAAGCAGTCAAATGGGATTCAGTCGTCATTAATTGTGTTATTTACACCTGTGCTTTTCCTACTGTGACACGTCAAAATGTCTTCCATAGGCCTTGAGAAAGCACTGCTCTCCACCTGAGAAAGCTGTGGTTTTGTGACTTTTTTTTCTTTCTTCCTGATAGGTTCCTACTGCTGTGAGTTGATTTTTATGAACACTGAGGGCCTTACATGGCAACTTCATTCAGATAGCACTACAAAACCATGATTTGTACTTTCACAGTCCTGGATCAGGGCTAGTTGAAGACATAAACCTGCTTCCTCCGAGTGTTTGAAAAAGAAGGATAGTAATTTTATATTTTTTTCTTAACTGTTAAAAATCGCATGAAAGCCAAAACCAACAGTAAACATGTTAAAGCACATAAGCTGGCCACCACGTTGCACTAGATACAATTTACATGGGCACAATAGAAATTAAATTCCACAATCGTAAAAACTCACTAGTGCACTAAATGTGTATTCATCCATGGCAGAAAATAGTCCCCAGCCAATGCACTATTGGTGTTGTCTGAAGAATATCCAGTGGCTGTCTCTGGCTTCTATTAAAAATTTAACTATATATTTTGGGCCCATGTTTTAAAGATGTAGTTCTTTAGTTGAAAGAAAGGGCTTGGGGCTGAGAGCCACAGACAAGTTAGGGAAGTCAGAAAGTATTAAAAGATGGAGTAATGCAATGTTGGTTTGGGGCTTTTCATGGGATGTGTTGACAATAACAAAAAAGCAACCTTATCCTTTGATGA
The DNA here is from genome assembly GCA_036024295.1 of Nannoperca obscura. Taxonomy (NCBI): domain Eukaryota; kingdom Metazoa; phylum Chordata; class Actinopteri; order Centrarchiformes; family Percichthyidae; genus Nannoperca; species Nannoperca obscura. The sequence continues at coordinate 14,670 of JAVQJL010061386.1, read as the reverse complement.
AAGTGTCATGCTGCATTTCTACTGCACACACATGAACAGTCAAGTGTATGCACACAAGCATCTAGACACTCTGTCATGTAATAAACATGCACGACACGCACATTCCTAAATCTTAATACCCCCTCTGGTGCACATGCAGAGTATTCTACAGTGTATGTTGTATAAGGCTCTATGACTTTGATGAATAAACGAGCAGAGTGGTCTTATTCATAATCATGTTATATTTATGTTGAGGAACAAACAGAGCAGAGGGAGAGGAGAGCTTCAGTGCCCCAGCACTGTCCCTGGCCCAACTACTCACTGCCTGCAAAGACATAACCCAGCTTCAGTGTTTATACTTTCACAGTTAAAGAAAATCAGTTTAATTTTTAATGTAGGAGCTGAACTTTTACTGGGAAAATGTTTGTTCAATGATTAATTCAAAGAGTCTTTGCTTGTAGAGAGGAATATTTGTTTAACAATCAGTTGTGGTTCATGTGAGGATGGCCTTATTACTGAAAATGGACACCATTTCAAAGATTTTCTTGACTTGATTGAATTCTTCTAAATGCAGAATGTGTGTGTGTGTGTGTGTGTGTGTGTGTTTTCCCTGCATTGTGAGTCCTTGAATTCAGGAAGCAGATGCAGACTGGTCCTCACATAGTGTCTCCCTAAATGCTTTGCTTTGCTATTCTGCACACTCTTCCACACGCCTTTTTCTCCTGGCATCTGGGGCGTCTCACTGGGATAACATGTTACATAATTAGCACCAAATTAACACTCAATTAGGCAACCCGTGTTGAGAGGGTGGGGACAGATTGTCTACCGAGGCTTTAGAAATCACATCAGATCCTCAAACACCACCTGGCCGACAGAGAACATACTGTATGTCAAGTGCGTATAAACTTAAACCTTCCTTCTTTTTGACCATGTATACAACATCCTTTACGACAGGTTAAGCAGAATGTCCGCTCGGCTACAATGTCCAGTAATCCTCAAAGGAAGGAAGGATCAGAGTTGATGTGTTCCAATAAGATGTACTTTATGTTGTTACAGAGAAATACTTTGATTTATAAATTGAGTCACTACAAAGCCAGGTAGTTTGTGATATTTATGCTTCTCTTGAGAGTAAAGTGATGAAGAAAAAGTGAGAAAGTAAGTTTATCTTCAGGGAATTATTTCGCTGATCCATATGTGATGGGAGCCCTATGCAATATTCTTCTGAGTTTAGGCCAAACATGAAGATATAAGACGTAAGCAGGCGTGTTTTTTTCTAGAAGCTACCCCACTGATGAGCAAAATAACTTTCAATACCCCTTTTTTAGTTTGAATTATAGTATCTTGTTGTAGCTGTCTCTTTTCTCCCCAGACTCCCTCAAGTAAACAATGCTTTTACTTTGAAAGTGAGATATGAAAACACACAAACACAATGTACATGCTCAAATATAGTAACAAACTTTTTTCTCTTTCATTCTTACCCTCGCCCATGTCGTTCTTCCACTCCTCACTCTCTGTCACTTATTCTGTCTTGTCCGCTCCCTCTCTCTTTTGTACACGTGTACACACTCCACCACGCACACGTTCACACCTCTGGTGGGGTGGGGTTCTTGATTTCATTAACAGCCGCTTGCACGCCAAAATTCATTATGCCAACCTTCTGTTCTCGGGCACGCCAAGCATGCCAGCTAACGTGCGGAACAAATTTCCCTCCCCCCACACTCTTCACCCTTCCTCCCTCACTCTCCTCGCGCACTCCTGCTAATAAGTATGTTTAGGATGTGATTCACCTGCATCAAAGGCTCCCTGTGAAGAGGCCCGCTTTGTATTGCTGGTCCATGATTAGTCATTACTGTCAAACCCTCAGTGTTTCCCTCTGCTGCTATGCTTTGAAGCCAACAGATGGTGGTATCCCAAATGCAAATAACGCAGATATCGTTACATCCTCTCATGTCTCTTTAGCTCCTAGCGAGCGTGATAGTACAGTGCTGTTGGTGCTTCTTTGTGAAACATACCTGTAAAGAAAGACTGCCTAGTATTTGCTTTTTTATTTCTTGTCTGCACAAATATCCTATGGGTTTTGTGTGAATTATACATGCACAAGATGGATATTACATTACTATAGGGAGAGTACGTCCTAGAACTTCATATGTTATCATTAATGGTGAACTCCATCATAGTTGCTGTACAGCAGATGATGGTCTTAAATTATAATACAATACATACATTAAACACAATGATATATATTTTTGCATCTACAATTAAAAAAGGCTTTTTTTGTAGTAATTGAATCTCAAGTGAATAGCCACCTCCACAAGACTTCCCTAAAGAACTGCCTGCCATACTCTATTCTACATTTGCCAATGCCCCCAAATGTAGGTGTAAGGTGGCACCTTGGGTTCGGCTGTGTTGTGACAAGTTATTCCAAGTGGAATAAAAATGGGGCTTAGTCTTGAAACAAAGCTGTGGCTCAGGGGCTTTCCAGCTCTTTGGGACTTGCCTTATTTATGAGACACCAGTGAACACACTGCCATAGAACAAAACAGCCAAACATGACTTCTACTTAGACCTCAAGTTTCCAGTGCTTTTTCTTTTCAATTAATTGGGTGCAGGACTATATGTATGTATGTATTTTACATGCATTATCCCAGCCATAGTTAAGTGGACTGAATGAGATGTTAGAGGGATGACACATGCAATCGCTGCATTTGGGGGTTTTCAGAATTAAACTGATGAGGCCAAAGAAGATGTTGCCTTCACAGTAAAGGTCAAAACAAGGTGGAACATACATACTTACTTAGCTTCTCTGTTCACATTTCATCTCTCACTGGATTCATGTTTCCCCTTCTATGTTTTTGTTTTCCCTCCATTTCACCCTGTACCACTGCACTTTGCCTCTTATTGCCTCGCCTTTTTGTTTCCGGTCTTCATAGCAGCGCTGGTCGGGGAGCACTGTGGCAGTCTGTGTGTGTCTGCGTATACTGTGTGTATGTGAGCGGGTTTCTGTAGGGTTGTAATTGCTGGTTGATTTGTGGTCAGAGAGGGTCAGACATCCTGCAGGGAACGTGTCAGGCTTTTAAAAGCAGAGAAAGAGAGCCCAGGCCTGCACCCGTTTAACCTAGACCACCTCCAGGGAGGTCAAAGCACTCAATCAGCTCCTCTACTTTTATTAGCTTAGGATTCAATGTAAAACACTGGCAATAGTGAGGCTGTTGGTCGAGTCTAGTGCATGCATGTAGTTCTGTTGCTTGCATGTGGAGATTGACATTTGCATAAACCTATTACATACTGTAGACAGTGGCTGAAACAGAGAAGTGAAGTAATAAAATTGGGGATGTTTCCTCAGAGGTGTAAGGGTATGGTGTTGGACAGAATACCACAAATTGTGATCCCAGTATTCAGTGGGAATTCTCGCAAAAATTGACTAAACTTTACAAGACAAATAACTGCGGGAACTCAGGCTTTTTAGCACGTGTGCGTTCACTCAGTGAAGGCCGCCATATGCACTGACGCAAAGACGCCCTCTCCAAACCTCATTAACGCTAACACGCCACCGTTGTAGCCAAATACTAAAGTCTGACCTTGACTTACTGTTATTATAATATCTAACTTGATCAACCTTTTAGCTGCGGTGGCTGCTTCCAATTACTTTCGATGCTAAAATAGCAGCTTACCTTTTGGCTGTGTGACAAAATATTCTTTATTAGAATGAACGTGTCGATACAAACTCAATTCACTTTTTACAGCGCCAAATTATAACAGTTGTGCCTCAATGCACTGAAACGACACCCCAATTGGCTGCAAGCGACAGATGTTCCTTCCCTTCCACTGCTCACAGTAAAAACCTCAGGTCAGCACTATAAAGATGGTCATCATTTCCCATGTAACCACTCGGGCGTATTAAAACATGCTCTGAAAAAAATGTTGATCAAATGATTCTGTATGTTTGGCAATTTGTCTCTTCCACTTCTAAGATAGTGTACCTTTAAGAGGAATTGTTGCTCCACTAAAAGATATTACCACACAATGTTACACATATTACAGAATAGCATTAAGAAGTTAGTATTGTATATATCATATGCAGTTCTGTGTTTGAAATCAAACTTACAAAGGATATATTCAACCCTACTATGGTGGAATGTATGGATGCATTTACTATTCATTACCTCTGTCGGATGCTTTATTTCCCTTTTACCGGAAAAACTAAACATTTTAGTTATCAAAAACACACTACCAAGAAAACATGTCATTGACAGTCAGCTCATCGTCTTGCGGCTAAGTGGCCTTTCCTATAGCTGGTCCCACAGCCACGGTGTCATAATGAGAAATTAGGAGTCGGGGCCACGAAGGGCGTGCAGGAGGAAGTGATGGATTCAGTCCAGATGGTCACCAATGCAGGCAGGACAGCGGGAGCTCTGTTAACACTTTTCAACACTACTGGAAACAGGCACACAGCAAAAAACTGTTACAATACTAACAATAAACCCCATCACTCCTCACTGGGTGGTGTTTATTTTGCCACGTGTCTCGTAATAATGCTACCAATGAGGCTCATTAACAAATAATAGATTCTGTAAGCCTTTGGCTGATTTGTGGTTCACGGGGGAATCACAATCTGAACCTTTTGGTAGGTGCTGTGGCCATACCAGCTGTAAAGTTCAGTATTAACAAGTGGTTTTTACTTCCCCTAACTGATTAGATACTGCACAAAACTTTCCTTTACAGTGTACATGTGTAAAGAATTGGCGCATTTGATATATGCCTAAAGAACGGCAGGTGTCCGTGCTTCTATGTCAAGGAATAGAGGAATGCAGTGATGGAGGCCTTCCCATTCACTCCAGGATCAGCAGAGTCTAATGGCTTCTCATCAATTCCTCCTGTCTAGGGAAGTGTGTGTCATGACTCCTGTAACTACTTCTGACAAGAGTGATGAAGCACTTGTTAAAGTTGTAAGATTCTGCTGGAGTTTGAAACCTTTAGATATAAATCTGTGCAGAGGGAGACGGACAGAGACAGTGAGTGAGGGGCAAACAGAGGAGGGGATGAGTGAAACGGCGAGACAAAGAGCGCCTGTGGTTTAGACCTGACAGATCGGAGAGAGTGGAGAGAGGTGGTGGAGGAGGGGGAGTGAGCGAAGCTAATGATCTCCATCTGTCTTAGATGGCTGGGAGAGAAGAGCATCGTTAGGCTTTTGGAATAAGGAGAAGCAAGCAAACAAACACATGATTTGCAGATCTCACCCTGGCACTGTGTTGTGTGACTGGCTTCATTTGAGTCAGCTGGTAAAACGTAGCTTAGAGACAGTTTAGACCATCAGTTCTCTCATGATAATGATTGTTGCTGTCCAGTGAGCATAATAATATGTTTCTATACTGCACACATGCCAAGGTCTATTTGTTGTATGTGTTAATGTATGATCGTGTATTTAGTTTTGAGTGTGTATCGTGATCTCAGAAGTGACTTCAGAATCTCTAATTAGAATTTGGCACAGACTATAGTGGCTCTAACATCAAGGACAGTGAGTGTGTGACCATTAGTGTGGCCACTCGAATACAGTATTTACAGTGTTTGTGTCTGGCTGTGGAAACAACCTTCTCTTCTCCTTTGCCTAGTTAGGGTGTTTTATACATATATTGTTACACACATATATTGTTACATACATATATTATTTAAGTCCATCAAGTCCTCCAAATTAAACGACAAAATACATTATTTGTCAATGGCCTCTAGAACGACACAGAAGCATTTTAGGATCTGATGACATAGTTTGTGTAAGCCTTCACTGGAAGTAAAAAGAAAATCTGCTTTATGATGTGACAGCGCTGTGGTTAAAGTGTGGTTAAGTTTAAACACAAAAACGGCTTTTAGGGTTTAGGGAAAGACCATTGTTTGGGTTAAAATGATTCCATTAAGGTCAGGGGAGCTTTATTGTCGTGGTGACAATAATACACTTGGCATGTAGGGGAATGCGGTTGCGGTCTCCTGTGTTAAAGTTTGATATTCCCCCATCCCTCCACCCCAAGCTCCTCCCTATGCAGACTCATGTCACTTTTAATTCCATCACCTGACTTCTTCCATTGCTCCCATAATAATTACTACAGCCATTAGCGGTTATCTTCATCACTGGAACTTGTCGTTTTCCGTCACTGGCTGAAACAAGTGATGCTGTCGTGCTTCTTGGGAGAACAGTCTCTTTAAGTCAGTTTAACTTTAGCGAACATCTCTCTGCATGTAGGCGATACTGTATGAAACCTTTCACTGTTGTGGAATGGAGATGAAGAAAAGACAAATGTGTTATGTAAGAAACAGAAGCCCTGCAAGATGACTATTTCGGCATATCCTGAGATATTGCTCTTCTCCTGTATCTCAAGCTAGTTTCTGTCCTTTTCAGATGGAGGTCTGGCTCTTTTAAGCTGTGAGCTGATTGACAGAGTAAAAAAAAGCAGAGAGGCGCTCTTGCTTTCTGCTCCTCAGCTATCCTCCTGTTTATGGAAGGCAATTGGTGTCGGCCTGTCCTCATCAGCTAGTCTAACAATGCCACCTGTTTTACCTGAGCAAGATCCATTTTGCAAGTGTGCCCTATCGAAAAAGAACCAACAGGGTGCCAATTAACAGTGAAGCCGCTCTGAGGGAGAGGTGGAAATCATTTGGTCTACTGAGAGAATTGGCTCTGCTGACCTGGTTGAATAACAGTGCATTCGCTTTCAAAAATGGATGTCTAAAGCTGCTTTTTAATTAGTATAATTTCAGTGATTAGTGTTACTGTATTATAAATAAACACTGGTAAGCAATGGTTGATGTAAAATGTGAATTCTTCTTTAACCATTAAATTCGAGTTACAGTCTAAGGGGAGATTAGAACTAGAGGTGTCTGATTAACCTCAGGAACATGTTCCCAGTGGGGGCTACTGTGCTCACAACAGACCAACCAACCCTCCACCCCCCTTAAAAAACTGAACAACCAAAATGTGACTTAAATATGATGACCCTACAGCACAATACACCTTCAAAAGAGTGCAAAAGAGTGGGGCCCACACAACATTGTAAATCACATTTTGACAGCAAGACAGCCGAACAATATATAACAATAACATTGTATAAAATGTTATTGGAAACCATTAAAGAAAAGCTGTGGCACAGCTTATGTTTTCTTTATTCAAACCTATTCAGCTGTGAAATATGTCAAAATGCTTTACTAATTTAATTAAATGTAGATCTTAAGACTGGTTAATGTTGTTGACATGACATGTAGAAGACGTTTCATTTTTTTAACCAATTAACCAAACCTAAAATTAAATTAAAACCTGGCCAAGAGGGCGGCATAAAAACATTGCTACAACGATAAATAGATATAACATGAACAGACTAAGACAACTGTCAATCACAGTCAAAGTGCAAAAGAGCATACACAGTATCCAGTTACCTAAGCATATTATTTGTATCCATTTCAGATGATAAGCATGGCGTCGTACTGCAGTGACTCCATCAGGCGGACAGCTCTTTGCATTTATTTAGTTGCTGCCTTTTAACTCAAGGTTGACGTACCGTCTTGCAGAGCGAACAGTCTAATTCAGCTTTTTGTAATAAAAAATATAAAGCACAGGTGTTTTAGTACGTCAGTGGTCTCATGATTCGTGACCCCCCCCCTCCCCCCCCCTTGACAATAATCTAATACACAAGTAAAGCACAGTGATGTTACCATATAGACAAGTACATTTCACATGTTGTAACTGTGTGCATTTATCACAGACTTATTCTAAACAGATGAGCAGGAACAGTGGATTCTGTGAGCTGCTGGGGTTGCTGGGGAGATGGGTCAAAGGGAGTTGATGGAGCAGATGGCAGTGAGGTGACTCTGCAGGCTACCTGTCTGTTCCTCTGTTACTTCATGTAAATCTCAGCCCTATAGGTGTCACATAGCCTACAGGCACAAACAGTGTGTTAACACACCTGGACAGACCTAAAACTGGCGTACAGCATGGCAAGAAAATAAAAAAGACGCACCCTTCCACTGGGATTATACACTGTGCGTGCTGGTTGTAATGTGCCAGGACTGTGTTAATCCTATCCCACAGGTGTGTATCCACCTGCTTTGGCTCTTCCCTGCATTTGACTGGGTTGGCCTTGGCCTGCTCTGACTGAGTAACAGAATGGACTCCAGGCCACAAGGGCTTCCCTCTGAATGGCCCACGGAGATCGGCACTGATTAGAGACTTAATCCTCATTCATTATCTACTGTAGGACTAGCTGCCGCATGTTTTGATGGCCAGTATCTGCCTTGTCTGAAAATGTTTATTGCATCTCTGTGCCCCCCACCCCCCTTCCACCCCCCGTCTATGCCTATCTGCATAAGCTCCACACAGATGTATTTAATGTGCATTTTACTCTTTCATTCAGCAGGAATGGCTTCTTTATAGCTACTCCACCACTGGGTTCTGTTATCTGAGGCTGGCAGGAAAGTGTGTGTATTGTATGAGTGTGCATTGTGCATGCCTTAGACTGTGTGTGTGTTTTCAAGGATCAGCAGCCTACGTGTGCTACGGCACCACATGCAAATGTTTGCATGTATGTGTCTTTAGTATGTGTGTGTGTGTGTGTGTGTGTGTGTGTGTGTGTGTGTGTGTGTGTGTGTGTGTGTGTGTGTGTACACAGAACAGGGTGTGTGCTGATGACGCACACTGGCAGACATTAAGCACTGACCTGCATTGCTGAATGTGTATTGGCTGCCTGTGCACTGAGCCCCACAGTGTAGTGTACTCTACCCATTGAGGAACACCAACGTTTTACAGTGATATAAACCAAGATACTCTGCACAGACCCACATACATGCTTCCAGAGAGAGGCCGGGGCATAAACTGGATTGAGTGCAATGGAAAAGAAGCTAAAAACAGAACTGGAAAGGTTTACTGAAAGGTAAAAAAAAATTCTTTAAAAGAAAGAGTGTGGTGGGGCCAATTCTGGGACAGTGAAAAAAGGATGAAAAGATGACAGTAGGGGAGAAAGGGACGTGCTTCTTAGAGATGGAATGAAAGAAAATCTCACTCCGTACTACTGTGAGAGAGGTTAGGAACAGAGCAGAGTCAGAGACAGAGGAAAAGACTAAGCTGTTTTGCTCAGAGAGGGCACAAAGCAGACTGGGCTACACCCACACAGATTGTTGTTGAGATGTCGACACTTTATCAGTAGTATGATTGAGACTGAAGTCTAGTAAACTTTGACTGTAAGCACACGGAAATTCTCCCCATTAAGTTCTCCTTTATTTTCCTTTCTTCTGTCTTTACCTCCTCCGCCTCTCTGTGTCCTCTCTCATCACGCCTCCTTACCTGCATTTCCTCTTCATCTTTGTTTCCTTCCACTTCACGTCCTCCCAAGGACCCAGAAACAGTAATGTACAGCGCTGGCTCATTATACAAACACACACTACTTGTGGTACGCCCTCCCATTTATTTATACTCATTTGAACATTGAACTGCATCACAGGTGCACACATTCTCACATTCATCGTTTCTATGTATATTTACAGGCGCGTAACTCTGTGAAGGTCAAAAACGTGCAGCACATGCTTTCCCTCTCACACCTTCTTCCTCACTTTCTTTTGCTCTCTGTTTGGCAATTGTATTTCCCTGTCTTCTCTCCCAGTACATTCATATGGACATGCATGAGTGCACACACACATGCACACACATACTTGTAGGGGTTTATAAAGACATGTGTTCTCACTTGCCGAGTTCACATACCTGTGCTCTCTGGGTTTTCTGCCTTTGTTGTATCATTATATAGTACATTCAAAGATCATAAAAACAAATTTTACTTGTGAATCTTGCTCCATCTGCAAGTTGTTTGGCATAGAGGAAACTGTACGGCTGGAACAGTCATATCTCAAACTGTAAAATAACAGGGTGCAGCACGCCATGGGCCCATATTTTTATCCAGCGCAAGCAGAGCTCCAACTGTTTGGTATTTTTCCGATCTTGAAATTCACTTTGTCCATCTGTGTGGTATTTTGGTGCCAAACGTAGAACGCTGAGGTGGATGGAGAGGCGAAAACAGGTGGGAGGTTCATTCAAATCTTATACTTAAAGCTTAGAAAAGTTTCTAGCGCAGTGCCACTCAACTGCCACTTTGATAATTCTGTCAGTAACAGCAAACAAAATACTGCAAATGCATAGCAGTAACACAATTGTATTGAAAACGTAAGTAAACTATTTTAATTTAAAACTCCCCAGCCAGTAAATGCATTTAAGTAAGCATCACAAATAAAATTTTATGTGGTTAAAGCAGGAACATCAGTAAATTAGTCTGCATTGATCTATAAATTATTTTAATATGAGTAATTCTTACAGCATCTGTTGTCCACAGGTGCATTACACTGTATGAAAACCTGTTCCTTCAGTTCATTAAATCCCTGCAGCCATCTGAAGGCACCAGGACAGATATGTCGATAAATCTGCAGCCTCCAATTTGAGAAGTGCTGCACCAGAGCTCAGTGCCATTACACATGGTGTCCACTATGTTTACCTTTATTAAATCACGTGCAAATAACACCAGGCTTCTACAAAACAAACCCATACACCTCTACACAGACGGGTCCGTTATAGCTCAGCATTCTGCCGTTAATGCAAAAGACATCGGATTACTGGAGTTCATTAATCATGTGCATCAGAGCCTTAAAAAAAAAAATTAATAAATCAGCAGTTCATGTTTTATTCTTGCAATGCACTACGAAGCAAGCACTGCTGTATCCCATTTTAAGATACGATTTGACCATTTACAATGTAAAATACATTACAGATACAGTTAAGATAACTGAAATACCTTCAGATTGATGCAATCATAGACACTGCCTCACTGAGTAATTTTTTATTATTCATTTCAGTCATCATTGTACTAATTAACTGTTAAAACAAATTCCCACCATCTGCCTCTGGCTTCAGATTTGAGGTGTTGTGTGTTTAGGTTGTGTCTCTCTGCACCATCCAGACAACAATATGATGTCATGCGTCACTTTGACACAGCTGTTTGAGAGCGATGAGACCAGTAATGTGACTTTTGAACTTTTGCACCCACACAGTCTGTGAACCCTAGACCTACTGCTTCGCACTTGCCTGGTTAAAATAGTGCCCCTAGAGACAAAGTTATTGTTGTGATTTAAACAGTGAAGCAAAACCTGCTTCATTTCTATCATCAAAGTCTTCCAGTTTTACTCTGTATACACTCCATGAATTTGGAGATGAATTACATTTATATGTGTGAACGTGTTTCGTAGTGTAGAGTGTTTTCATTTTTCTGCTGAACTCCGACGCACAGGGGAGACCATTAAATCTCGAGGACACCTCTGACTCTCTTCTCTCCCCGCCTTAGCGTCCCTGCTTTCTGCTCACTATTCTGTAAACAATAGACCCATAAAAATGTTCCTCATTCATTTCAAACACTCTCCACATCCCCAGGCTGCTTAATTGAACCCCTTACTGTGGATACAATGCAAGTTATTCTGTCAACCTGCATAGAGTGTAATCCTTGTTGAGAGTCCGAAAAAACAAATTAAGACAGTCTTAACGAGGTTGCTTTGTAAGAAAAGAATAATACATTATAATAGGCATTCGTTTTCACGACCACTTGAAGCCTGACTAAAGAAAAGGCACTGGCTAATTGATGTTGAGTTATTTTAAAAAGCCTGTTAAAGTTTGTGAGGAGAGGAAACCTGCAGAAAGCTCTCCTGTGTGAGGAGACACCGGTGAGATTACTGGATTGAGCCATGGCATTGTTAAGGGGCAAAGATCTGTGGGCACACACAAAAGCACAAGTACACATGTACACACACACACACACATCTGCTGAGAGGGCAGAATCATGGTAAACCTCCAGCAACCCATAGCACTGTATAGTCTGTTCCCTTCACTCTGTGTCTCTGTCCCTATCTCTGTATCGCTCTCTCGCTTCATCTTTCGCTTTCCTCCTTTTTTAGTGAAATTCATCTTTAATTAGTCTCCATGTAGTACTTATTTAGTAATGAATTGTTAAATGTAGTTTCCATTGGTTAGTTAACGCTCACTGCAAATGAGCAAGGAACTGACATGCAAGCGCTGTCTTTTAATCTCCTCTTTCTTTTTACTTCACAAAGATATGGATTATTGAGGCCTCACAGCTGGAATCCTACTTTGAACAGCTTGATCGCTGCCATGTTTCATCGTCAGATAGTCTCTTAGAGAACTGCTTAGTCGGAAAAGCTCAACTGGACACTTGGCCAAAAGGGGCCAATTGTTCTCACTTTTCATGATGATAGCCATTTCACGGTGCCAGCGACTGTGATGCAGGAACCTGTCGGTTGCTTTGATGTTGAAATATTTCAGCTTTGCCAGAGGCAGGTCTCTTAGGGAGCACAACAGTGGGGGAGCGTGATGTGGTTAAGGATGAATATAACTGGTTTTATTAGCTTCCTCTGGATGACACCATCCAGGTCCCTGCTCACCTTCTCTTATGTGGGAAATGGTCGGGTCTCGAATTGAATTCTGTATACTCGGAGGTGACTTTATAAGGGAATCATACAGGATGGTTATTGCGCCATCAGGAATGTAATGAAACTGGCTCAAAGATGACAACTGTACAGAGGAAGGTCACTGTTAATATATGGTGATCTCCTGCAGTACAATATAGGAGTCTGTCAGCCATAGAGGAGAACCGAGACTTCTCTAGTCAAGCTTAGCAGTCTTGGGAGACTTACAAGGACTTTGTGTTTGCTCAAGTCTCCATCAGTCTATTTTTTGCCTTTCTTCTCTAGCTTGACTGCCTTTGTTGGTTAAAATCCTGAAAACCTTTGGGAGCCAATTTCCTGAGACCAAAGGACAATGCGGGCCTGTGTGTGTGTGTGTGTGTGTGTGTGTGCCTGTCCATGCATGAATGTGTGAGTGAATGTCCGTCACTGTGACTGCATAAGTGCCATGTCCCTTTGTATGCCTGTATGAGCACCTACGCACCCATACACTGCATGTGCAAGTAATTTATACATTCCATTTGTTCTTATTTTCACCTTTGTCACCAATTTGCCAACATCATATTTCTCTCTCGCAAATCCCCCACACCACCTCCCACAAATTGAATGACTAACAGAAAAAGCCCAGTGATCCAAGTATCTCAGCTCCATCCTTAATTCATTAATTTGCTGTTTCCCTACAGTCAGTCACCCAGAATAATCCATCTGGAAAGTCCAGTGAGCTTTTCCGCCACCAAGCAGAAATGGGATTGTGGATGACTGATCACAAAGCTTATATCCACAAAGTCCCACTCGGTGTTAATGTATCCACATGTAGGCCTGCACACGCGCGCGCACACACACACACACACACACACACACACAAGCTTGAGTTAGACTCTCCTCAATAGCACTAAAAACCTACTCACAGTGAAGCACAGCATCTCAGGCTTTGAAAACGTTGAAACACACACAAACAGCCACGCTCGCATTACTTTGCACATAACACACTATGTTCTATATTTTTCACACAATTAGGCATAAGCACAGGCACAACCATTTTCCACTCCATGTGTTTCAAGTTCCTTTACTTTATATGTATAGCATACATCCCGAGTTAAAGGAAGACAGACCAACTGTCATGTGGTTGAAGAGTTTACAGAGATACTTTGTGTCACCTTCCGAAATGAATTCAGCCTGGTCTGCTGCAGAGAATAGACAATGCTTCTGCCCTGAGGATATTAAGACATCAATGTTTTAAAGGTGAATCATTGATTCCAGAGCATTAACTTTGCACAACCATACCAGCCCAGCCAATCCAGTCCTCTAAAGATATATTCACACAGACAACCACGTCATACCCACACAGTATCAATGAGGAGTCTCTCGATAGAGTTTATCCAACTTTAAGCAATTCTCTAACCAGCAAAACTGCAGCTTCTGCAACATTTCACGTATGCTTATAATTTGTCCTCAAAATTGATTTTGTGGGGCACTGTGGCTCAGGACGTAGAAGGGGTTGTACATTAATTGCAGGGTTGGTGGTTCGATCTCTACCGCGTCCTGCCCGCATGTTGAAGTCCTTATATCAAGACACTGAATATCAAATGGCTTCCGATGGTTAGGGCAGCCCCTTACATGGCCATCAGCATGTGAATGAGAGGCAAATTGTAAAGTGCTTTGTCCATTAAGGTATAAAAGCACAATATAAGTGCAGTCCATTTACCACTTTCCAAGATTGCAGGAAGTGAATATCTTTCAGCGCTCAACCTGTCGGTACGGACTTGGAATTTGAACGTGCAACCATTACATGAATACAGCATAATAGTGTCATAACACACATCTTACCAAGTCATGTCCTTCAGCCAAGTGTCACTTTAAACCAAGGCTGTTTATTTATTTTTTTGTTTAACATGTCTGTTGAAGACCGTTGGTGGAATTAAAACCTGATTCTAATCTTGAATATAAAGCATATAATCACCGAAGGTCTTTTAGAAATAAGAGACATAGAACATTTTTTTCTCATGATGCTCCCACATCCTTTCATTAAGTTAACAGCTCACCAGATATATTTGCATGTTTAATTATCTGTTTATATTGACGATTATTTAATTCCAGACTTTGCCTAGTAATGACAATCAGAGACCCTTTCCTTTGTTAGGAGGTGCTCCCAATCCTCCACCTTTTAAATGGTGTGCGGGGGGGGGGGGGGGGGGGGGGGGGGGG
>JAVQJL010061381.1:0-20516 GCA_036024295.1 Nannoperca obscura | reverse complement strand
CTCATTTTAGCTCTGAACGACAGACAGACAGAGAGAGAGAGAGAGAGAGAGAGAGAGAGAGAGGGAGGGACGGAGGTGAGTGCTGGATAGAAAATGGGGGCATCTGGGGGAGGGGTGTGCTCCTCAACTGTAAGATATATTTTGTGTGTGAGAAAGAAAGAGTTTGCTGCTCGGCACACAGGCAGAGGGCTCTCCTGGGTACATGTCTGACTGCAGAGCACCTCAGATTAATAATAATAATAATAATAAGGCATCCTTCTTTCTATCCTTTCCTCTTCTATCCCTCCCTCCTGTTGCAGTTTAACCCAAAGCATTCTCTTTCTCTCTCCCACCTGTATTGCTCCTCCTCCTCCTCCTCCTCTCCATGTCTCATCTATGCTGAAGGTGCAGAGGAGGCGCTGCAGTGGCTGGGGTTTCTATCATCCTGGCACAGGGGAAGTGATGTTTCCTCCCAGCCAGGGAACAGCCTTCACACTCTTTGAAAAAGGGAAAAACAATACAGAGAAATGTAATTTATTATTCATCCGCTCATTTGTCAGTGTCAGCAAAAAAATTCGAATCTAGCTCATTTCTATGCTGTACATGTGGAAAGGTTAAATTAACACAGATAGGCAGCAAAGCAGTGACATTCAGGTTATTGTACACGTTCACAGAAATCTAGAATTAGGTGCTGAAACAGAAAATGATCATCAACTATTTTGATATTGACAAAAAGCCCAAAATTTGCTGCTTCCAGGTTTTGAAATGTGAGGATTTATTACTTTTCTCAGTTTTAAATCATTGTAAATTGAATATCTTTGGGTTTTGGTCTGTTGGTTGGACAAAATAAGCAATTTTTAGGTGTTCTACGATGGACAAAATTCACTATTTTATATTTTATTTAGAGATCAAACAATTAAATCATAAAATAATCGACATTTAAATCAACATCAAAAAGAAGTTGAAGCCCCAGTAGAAAGACAATATTACAGGAGATGTTTAAAATTATTGTTTTAGAGTTAGATGAGAGTATGAAACCATTGCCATGTCTGAATATGACGCTACAGCCAGCAGCTGATTAGCTTAGCTTAGCACAAAGACTGGAAACAGGGGGAAACAGCTAGCCTGGCTCTGTCTAACTCCCCACCGGAAAGTGAACACGTGTATTTCCCAAACTTTTCCTTTATGACGCCACAGTACAGAAACATGAATTCACTGACAGTTGATTTACATCCACATCTTAATATCCGTTTCAGCCTGTCACAGTGAGGCCACGTAGTCCTTCACATCACCGGCTGACTCTGCTGTTCCCAGCCTGTACATACTGAGAAACTGGAGAACTCACCAGTCCATTACTTTAGCTGCACGCTGCCGGTACATGAACATGTGTATCGTTTGTTTCACGTTCAGCTTAAATCAATACTAAACAAAGACACTCATTGGAAATAGTGTAAAGAACAGCTTCAGTAACTGCAGCATTGTGCAATTTCCTACTACCCTGACTCCCTGGTGACCAATCACAGCGCTTGATCACGACAGATTGTCGACCGTTATCGATAGGTGAGTGATTACAGATTAAAAGTGATTTCTGCAGCTGGAGCCAAACCAGCTGGGAGTTGTTTTACACAGGAACAATAAACTCTACGTGGGTCTAAGTGCAGTAGGTTAGAGATACATTTTTCGTGTTGGTGTGGAGCCCAGCCAGCCTTTGAACCGGGATATGAAAGAAGGACAGAGAGGGGCTCAGGGTGAAACAGTGAACAATGGCATGAAACCAGGAACGTGTAGCACGTGTGTAAAATATGGGCATGTACTTGCATGCTTGTGTACAAACAAACAGCATGCATAGATGGGCAGGAAGGCAGTAAAGAGTTCCTCTGAGCTAATGGAAATGTAACAGGCTGTAAGAGTGAGAGTCTGTTTTGGTTTGGCTTAAAGGCAAAGTAGATGTTAAAACCTTCTTCAACTGCACATCCAGGCTTCGATGCATATGAATTATTAATTTTCTGTAACTGTGCTGTTGTGTGTTTGTGTACACATCTGGAAAGTGTGTGTCTGTGCGTCCGTGACGGAGGAAGAAACTGCTGATGTGTGGGTTTATACGTGACAGGCTAATCCATACTCCCAGCATGTACCCTGACCTCTGAAGGAGGAGGGCGTATCTGTGTGTGTGTGTGTGGAAGGGCACGAGGAAGGGTGTCGTATAGGACAAAAAAATTTAAGAGATGGGGAAAAGTCGTACATTACAATTAGAAGGTAAAGATATAACGAATGTGTGCCTTTCTCTTTAGCAAAACAAGACACATAAATGTGGTATAATTGGATTGTTAGGAAAGAAAACGATGCGTTAACATAGTCTGATATTGCACCCTCATAGGGAAGGTGGAGAGGTTCAGCCGTTTAACGCCTGGCGCGGTCAGATTAATCATGCAGTGATGCAACAGAGCCTGAAGCCACTCCTGAAACCTAAATCCCGGGTGCTTAATGTGCCCTGCAACACACATGCTGCGGGGATGTATACAAGTAACACGTAAAAATAACCATAAATTCCCCGTTGATTGATTGCAACACAAAGCAACTTGAAACAAATCACTGAGAAAAGAGTCATGCCACTTTCATCTTTCATCAAGGGACAGCGTTCGGCTCCCAGAGAAGTGAACTGCAGCAGAGAGGCGGCGTCTAGACTGAACGCTTATCAACTGAATTAGCCCTCGAGCTTTCATCTGAAGGAAAAGAGAATAATCTTGTTAGACACCATAAAAAAAGAACGGTTCCTGCAAGTGCAAGCGTTTTTTTAATGCAGGGTTCATATCACAACATCAGCCAGTATTTAACACTCCCACACAGGCACGGAGGCATATTAATATCCTTGTAAAGTAGTTAAAGAAATTAGATCGGCCGCATTAAGACTTGTGTTTGTGAGAGAATCATTACGAATGATTTCCAGAGCTCCGAGCTCGTCCTCTCTCACCTTCACCCCCTGCCTTGATTTCTTTCTCGCCTTGAGATCGTGTTTTCTTCAGGTCCCCCTCCCCCTCTGTAATAATGGTAGATTTTCTGTGCTCCCTCCCCCCCGCCATGTTTGTATGCCCTAGCAGCAATAATGGATCCTTTCAGCCTCATCACTATTACTGTTAACACAGATGCCTCGTCTCCCTCCTCCTCCTCTTCCGCTCAGTCTTTCTGTCAGAGAGGACAGATGAATGACTTTGTCTTTTTCATTGTCCCCCTTTCTTCTCTTTTTTTAACTTCTTTTTCTAAATGAGTAAGCTCATTCATGCAACTCTCCGGCCTCAGTTACACATGGGTGTTAACTCTGTATTAAACTCTGCTCTTTAGCAATGAGCTCTGTGCTGGAGCAACGAGGGGCTCAGTGAGTTGCTCAAAAGCACAACAGAGTCTCATTCATTCCCTCGCTCCAATCCATCTTGTGTGGACATGCAGGACTAAGCAGCTTCTCCCCTATGACTTGTTATCTGCTGTACTTTTTTTGGGAAGGAGGATAGAGAATAAGAGAAAATGATAAATAAAAAAACAGTAAGATTGGCTTGTTCTAACAGCGTCAACCCTTCACAATGTTCCACTTTTATCTCAAGGCGCACACGTCTGCTGATGGACACGTGGCTGATTTGAGGACTGGACTTGTGAATGATGACACATACAAACACGAGGGATGCGCTGCATTACTTTTTTTTAGTACTAAGCAACAAGCTGCCGTCCTGGAGCAACATGCAGCTTAATGCCTTGCTCAGAAACACATCAGGAAGAGTTTTTGAGCAGGAAAGAGGGAAGGTAGATAGAAGTAGGTATAAATATTGGCAACATTTTGGCAACTTTTGGTTGATTAGAGAGTTTTATCTCAATATTCTCTTCATTGTCTAACAACTTGGTGATTCTCCTGTTTCCCTTTTAACAACTGACCGACACAATAATGTCTCCATCCACTAAACACATCCTATCTCAGGTACTGGGCTGTATCATCTGGCATCTGTAACAACACTAAGAGTCCACAGCCATGCCAGCAGCTGTGAGCTAAATGCTAACATAAGCATGCTAACGTACTGAAAGTGACAATGATGACATGCAGATGTTTAGCAAGTTTAATGTTCACCATATAAACAGCCTTTTGGAGCCTAACGTTACGCCTCCTACACTCCTCGTCCTCCTTGTCTACTCCTATCTATCGTCTTTCCATTTCTCTCAGTGCGTCTCTCTATCTTTCCATCTCCAGGAAGTGCAGTTCCCAGCAGAAATAATGACTGCTCACTAAATCCATGCAGTTTAAAAGTAGCGGTGTCAGATGCAGCAGATGTAAAGTTCCTTGAGCCTGATGTCAGGAAGCTAGAGGTCAAGATGCCCTGCTCAGCTTTCACAAGAAAAAGCAGAGTCAGGGTTGGAGGAGGGGCCAGGAGAGGTGTAGTTCATTGTTCCATGTGATCCAAGTGATGTTTTTTTGAGACGTGGTGTTGATACACTCAGTCTGATAGGCAGATAGGTGGTTGGCGTGTACCCTTTCCTGTGCTGTCCTCATTCCTGGCACTGGCTCAGTTCAGACAGATGGTCAGGAGGGCTTTATGGACGCGTATTCCCCCTCCTACCACTCAAACACACATACATACACATACACACACACACACACACACACACACACACGCACAAGCATAATAATGCCAGCAGAGTGCCACAGGAGCGGACACTCCAGCTTTGACATCTGCCTATAATTAAACATCATTCCATGGTATTAATGAAGGCCGCAAGACACGTAACCACTTACGACTTTGTTTAAGGGACTGGCTGTAAGATTTACAGTCATCCATCAAAGCCAAAGCCAAAGTAATCACCTTCACACATTGACACCCCCTAAATGGTAGCAAGAAATTATTGTTTTGAATGCTTTTTATTTTTTTTACTATCCAGAAATGTAATGTCAGTAAACCGCCACATTTTTGATCAGTCACTCCCCGTGTGCAAAGTTTCCCTGCCAGTGCCAGTGTTTGATTTGGCCAGACAGGGTGAGTCTACAAAGCCTCAACTGGGGTAACAGGACGCTCTTACATGTTGTTTGTTATTCGGGATGTTTGGGAGGGATCTTTTGAAAGAGATTAGTGAAACACCCAGTGATGCCATACCCCCATGTCGAGCTATCAGTGCGGGGGGTACTCGGGTTTTCCTGTTGCCTGCTGCAACCTGCGTACAACAGTTGTTTGATTCAGTAACAGAAGCCTCCGGATCAGCTTAACGCAGGCCTGCAGGGGCATAAAATCCCTCCGAACACATGGGACTCCAGCAGAAACATGATGTTAATGCCACCGCATATGTGCGTGTGTGTTTCACGTTGTGTGTGTAAGAGGAGAGTAGAGGTTGTGCGTAACAGCAAAGAAAGAGAGAGTGAGGATTCAGAGCCCATGCACAGCGCTGGTCAGCCGCTGCCAGTCACGTTATTTTTATGTAATCTATAACAAACAGATGGCATTTTAGTACAAAACCAGGTACCCACTGCCAGCACGTGCTGTAAATACTGCAGACATTGATGGAAAGGCTGTTTGAACAAAGAAACAGGAGGTTGAAAGGGTCATTTCCCTTGAAAGATTGCGATCAGTTGAAGATATTAAGCAGGAGCGTGCAGCTACGCGCTGAGTTCGCTTTACAAACCAACTCATTAAGACTAAAAAGGGAATGATTTCAAAAGAAGCATAATTACGCATAAAATCATTTACCTGTGACATTTTTCTCTGCGCTGTCAGTCGGGTATTTAACACCTTGTCAACTAGTGATTCCTCTTTGGTTGTGTTGGACCAAGGTAATGTGGGGATGATGAATAACAGAGGGGTTTTCTCTGTAGGGAGCTATTTTCTAGCTCTGAAGGTAAACATGAAAGAGACGTTTCAACTACTGAAGGCGTGACACAGCCGGCAGAAGTGATTTCAAGTTTTAAAAAAAAACGTTCTGTTGCTCAGTTCACATTGTTTCGTCCGAGAAACCTAAACTATTATCTCTGAAAGTGCCAATCGAAGGCGAAAAGGAAAACAATTCACAAGCACAGTCACTCTGTGTCAAAGTGAAGCACGAATATAGATTGATATTAAAATGGCTTGATATTCAGGCTCTCGGCGGTACTCTGGTGGAGGAGCATTGTCTGCTGACTTTTTAATCGGCATTGGTCTAACCTTGTCTGTCTGCATGTGTGTCAGTCTATTTATCTGTCTGTCTGTCTCTTACCAGTGTCTGTCTGAGTGTCTGATGTATCAACTCTGGGATACAGCAGGTCCCTGCACAGTATGAGCTGCTGAAAACATAGTTTTTCTTCCTCTCTGTGTCATTTTTACATGATAAATGAATATTAAGTTCCTGCAGCGTGACCTTTTCAACTTGAAAAATGACACATTTCTCTATGTAACCCCCCCAAAAAACTTCTGGGCCTCTGCTCAACTACACTGTGAGCCCTAAGTGGCCGCTCCGTCACGCCTGTGCTTTTAATCAGCGGAGTCTCACTCTGTGGCTAATGCCATTAAGCACCAGTCGGCCGCTGGTCTCTGCCCTCCTCATTCATTTACTCCCTGCATCCCTTCTTCTATTCTCTCTCCCTTGTGGAGCGGCACGATGCAACACGCACCAACTCTCATTCAACCACTGTTGTCCTTCCAATTATTCCTTTCATCCGTCCAAAATATTAGTTGTTTTTTTGAGGCATTTAAGACCTGTGTGATTTGGGTTCCATTAAATAAGGGCATGAATTTCATTTGGACGCAACATTTCTGACTTGTGAGCTTCACAGTGTATTGGAGCAGATGAGTAGTAGGGCCTGTACATAAAAAATATTGTTCATTGAGCTTCTTTAAGTCCTGTTCTTTACTTTTAAAGGAATACTTTGACATTTTGGGAAATGGCCTATTTGCTTTCTTTGCCTTTACTGCATTATGTCTCTATTTAATGTTGAACATCACTATGTAGTGTTAATCTTGAACTACAGTGCAATGGCGTGCTCATACAGACCAACCTAATGTGCTCAAACGTGTTCTCTTGTGTCTGCCAGGCTCCTGTTTCTGGGTGGCAGTGCTGGACGGCCGTGTGGTCGGGATCGTGGCAGCACAAGGCCGCGAGGACGACAACACGGTCGAGCTGCGGCGCATGTCGGTGGACTCCCGCTACCGCGGCAAAGGCATCGCCAAGGCGCTGGGTCGTCGTGTTCTGGAGTTCGCCGTGCGCAACAACTACGCCGCCGTGGTCCTCGGCACGACGGCCGTCAAGTTGGCCGCCCACAAGCTGTACGAGTCACTGGGCTTCCGCCGAACGGGCCAGAGCGAGGACTACAGGCTCCCCGGGATGAGCCGCTCGCCGCTGGAGAGGCTCTTCTTCCAGATCCGCTACAGCCGCTACCGCCTGCAGCTCCGTGAGGAGTGAGGGGTGACAGGGAGAGGGAGAGAGAGAGGTGGAGATGGAGAAAGAGAGGGACAGAGAGAGAGAGAGAGCGCGAGCAACGACCCTCCTTCACCCGAGAGCCCCGACCGCATCCTCTCCTCTGACAGCTTTTTATTTATTTTGTGTCATTAGAGATAACGCCGAGTACTACTTAACACTTCTACTATTTCATCTTTAAAGTCACTAATGTTTTCATTACTATTATGCTTTTGTTGCTGTTGTTTTTGTATTATACTTTTACATTTTAAATAAGAGTTTGTTTCTTTCCCTCTATTTTATTAAGCTATTTTTTGTGCCTTTACTCCCTCCCTTTCCATTGTGGGAGAAAAATAATTGGCTTTTATAGAAGACATCTAACTGGCTCACCAACTAGGCACTCTCCCCTTCCCCTTTGGTTTTGAGATCATGTGACTCTGATCAATACTCCCCTTCATTACTATTCCACAATGCCCTCTTTACCCCTCCCCCATTACCTTAAGCCTTCCCTCCCCTCCCACATTCTCCCAATTTTCCCACAGCAAAATTCAACAGATGGGTTTAGAAGCAGGAGGCTGCAGTGAGACACTTGCACTGTTTGAGTGGGGGTGGACAGAGCAGTGGATGGGTTGGGAGGGGCAGATGTAGCTTCCTTGAGCGCAAAACACACAAAATAAATTGTGGGGGAGCTTGTGGTGCACACTCTCTTTTACAAAAGCTCTGCAATGGTGCATTTTGTGTGTGTACTGTGGACAGAGCTTGGTCTCACACACACAAACACAAATACACAAAGCAAGTCATTTGGCTGTTAGCCAGTCTCTCAAGACACCATATTGAAGCACAGCGAGAGTGTGTTACTGACCCCACAGTGAGAGAAAAGGATGAAGGGATGGTTACCGGAATATGCACTGTGTCGCCTGAGTCCTAGATGGATTTGGATCAACACAGTGCCTCTTCCTCGCACACCCTCCTCGTCATTCTCCTCACTGAGTTTTTGATTGGATCCCTTCTTCCTTTTTATCGTCGTCCAGCTCTATCATCAGTTAACCACTGCTTTTTTCACTGGAGCTGTGGAGGGGGTCTCTGATTGGTTGAGGTGACGGAAGGGTGGAGCTTTTCTCGCTGCAGTGTGTCACACTGACAGATCCCAAGATACGATATAGCTGCATGTCAGAGCTTGAGTGTGTGTGTATGCGTGATTGTTCCGAGTGTGTGACTGTGTGTGTATGTGTGTGTGTGTTTGATGAGGCTATGGTCTGATATTAAACCATGCTTCAACACTGTAAGAAGACCAATTAACCTATTTTTATTTTGCGTGAACAGACACGCACCTTTCTTGCTCTGAGTCAAGTATTAGCTCACTAAACTTTCTTTGTGAACTTATTCAATGTTTACTGATTGAAGAAATTTAAATTCTAACATTTTGAATATGTTTAGTATTTGACTGATATCTAGTTTATAAGTTTATAACTTTAAAACACATATTACCACATTGTAATATGCAAATATTACTGTTAAAACAACAACAAATAGTAGCTACAGTCTAAACTACACATACTTAATCCAGGTTATTGGGGAACAACTTGGGTAAGACATGACTAGCAATACTTGCAAACCTACAGTACATAGCTGAGCACAAATAGCAAATAATTATTTAAAACCAATATATTGGCATTAGTATTCCCCCTACCCAAAGTATTTATATTGTGTATACAATTGAAAACTCATGTAGCGAACAAAACGTCAAAGTTTCTCCCATAACGCCTCTCTCCATCTCCATCCTCCGACCATACAGCCAGCAGTAGATTCAGCCATCCACGACACTGAGCCTAAGTTGTGTCATCATATCATTTGTAAAAAGTAAAATATAAAGTAAAACGCAACAAAAAAAATCACATAAGATGAAAAAAAGAGAAGAAAAAAAGAATAGAAATGTAATCGTCATGAAGTTAGCACTGACCCTCCTTGCCTTGCCACCCTTTCCTTCCCAAACTCTTCCTACCTCCCCATTCATGAATCTGTCTGCAACCCTGGGCTAGACCCCACACTTTCCATTTGAACCCTGCACACCCTCCACTGACCTTTGACCTTCCCTGTTCCAGGCCACACCCATTTCCCTGCCCATCTCTGCATGCGCCACAGAGCCTTGCTGCACTGCTTTTATGATTCCATTTGAAGCTTGTTGGACCAACCCCAGACCCTGCCCCTACTCTGATGTCATCTAGGTAGTGTGACGCCCCGGGACAGGCTGGTGCCGGGTTGCAAGGATAATGTATGGCTGTGTGACTATCTGGTGGGATGCAGAAGACACAGAAAGTGAGAGAAAAAATATGTGTGTGTGTGTGTGTGTGTTTGTGTTCAGAGTTGGTGCAGACGCACTCACCAACTACAGCACTGCCTGGATGACATCATGCCTGCCAGCCAACCAACTGTATAATGCAAAAAGCAATGCAAGTGTGGCATGCCTCTGTACGCGGGCTGTGTATGGTGCCTGCCCTGGAAAAGTGTAGAAAAAAATTACTAATTTATATATGAGATATATATATATATATATATATATATATATACAGTATATATATATATATACATATATATCTATATATATATTAAGAAAATAAGCTTTTTTTAGATGAACATATAAAAGAAATGTGTGTTTCTTTGTTTGGAAAAATTGTACCATTTGCATGAAACGTGTCTTTGAATGCAAATATAACTTTAAGAAGAGAAATTCCTAGCACATGGCATACAGTGGAACCATAGACTTGTAATTTTTACAATGGTTTATTTTGTTTTCAATTCTTAATCTTAATTCTCTGTAATCAAGACAAGGGTGCGAAATGAATACCAGGACTCATAAATCTTTAGGAGGTAGCCAACCCTTGTTTAGAAAGGTGTATCCTATTCTAAAAGCCTTGCTAAATTTGAAAGTGTCAGATTTATCTGTCACTGGCTGGAGGACAAAAAAGTTTCCTTTCTTGATCACAGTGGAAGTGAGGGCATATATATATTCTATTAAACCAGTGGTAAGGTTCCCAAACAGTTTGCAGGACTAAGATCATCAATGGGCATTGGACAAACGAGAAAACATGTATTCCCATGCAGCACACCAAGTGAAATATCTTTTATCCACCAAGTCCTTTGCCAAGTTTGTCATACGCAGATAAAAGAAACAGACGGCAGGACAGTGTAATGAGTTGCAGTGACGGTCAAATGGTTAGACTTTAGTGACCAGTGTCATCAAACCCCACACTTCACCTATGTTAGCTAAATGCTATATATATACAGTACGTACATGTTTCTTTTGCATCTAACTTACTTTCCACAATATCTATTTTTTAATTTAGGGATGTACATACATAATCCCCACAATGGACAAAAGTTGATCGTAGCTACTTTAAGCCGTTGAGACGCGTATGTATGTCAGGTCCCGTGAAACTAAAGCTTCTTCCCATTCCCTCCCTTTGTTCAAGCCACGTGTTCAAGCCACGTCTAGACAAGGCTTAGCTAGCAAGTTCTTTGACTTTTAATTGGCGCCAACCTACGATTTCTCTATCAAATTCTACAAAGTAACACCAAGGCACAAATGCACTGAAAGCATCAAACCGAATTATCAAAAAAAAAGAAAACGCATCAGATGTTTTCATCAGGCCGACATGGGGAGGATGCCTCACACAACTTTGATGCATCTTGGTTGTCGCTGGAGACTCAAAAGAGGACTAGGCTATGTCTTGTGATGTTTCTGTAGTGACAGCTACCACTGACCTTCTTATAGTACTTACAAACATGCTATTAGGCTAAACTGGAAATTAAGTAACAGGATACAACAGCCAAACTACAGCGTGAACACTATACCATTCTCTTCTGGTTTATCTCCAAATATACGAATCAGAATATAAACTATCAATTTTAAAGTAAAATCTGATACCACGGTTGTGAAATGTCAGTGGTGCTGAGGCTTTAGATTTCCTCACAGAAACACCACAGCAGAGACACATTCAGAGTGTCAAATAACTTGACAGATATCGCTGCCAGTGTGTTTAGGTCCTTACTGTATGACTCAACCCATTCTTCATAAGACGTGGGTGAGGTCCGAAGGTTGAGAGTGAGAGGTGGGCTTTGTTGAGGTGGAATGTAAAATGAACTGTGGTCTAGATCTTGTGGAAGAAGTCTGTCAATTCTGAGCCATTTCTGCTGCTGCAAGTCTCAGCTTCTGCCAGATGAAATTTAAAATGCTCCTTCATGTATTTCTTTGGGAGAAATTACTATCCATACTGCTACATATTCTGAACAAAGGTAATATCATTTAAAATGCCTTTGCCAAGACCTTATGCACTGGAATCAAACGCTGGAGTTCAAATATCTTGTGGACTACATGGCTTAAGGTAGTTAAAGGGTGATTTTGAATTGTAAAGAAGTGCACTGACTATAATGCATTTATTTCTAGTCCGAGCAATGTCTGTTTTCTACTCCATGTGAATGCTATGCCCTGTGAAGTCTCCCATTTAAAACTGGTAACGCATACTTAATGTTAGAATGTAGTAATTAAAGCGTATGCGACTTCTACCAGAGTGTAAATTTAATTACAAACCATTCCTCTGAAATGTTCTGCTGATGTACAATCCAAAAACAATCTCACACTTTTTTTATTTGGTTTTCTGTGATTTGTTTGAGTGCGAGTGTGCTGTCCTATTGGTTGAGGTTTGAGAAGGTATGCTGCATAAAAGGCCTCTCCTGCTGGAGAAGGCTCTTTTAGTTAAGAGTGCTTTAGAACCCAAAAATGATCATCTGATGCTCTCTCTCTGACGGCAGAGGCCCATGCTGAGGCTACTGAAGCCAAAGCTTCAACTTCAGCAGTTTTCTAACACGTGGCCAACATTAAGTTCTGGCTGTTAAAATAACCAAACGTTCAAAATATCAGTATTTGTCATGATCAATATTTCATTTAATTTACCGGTGAAGGAGCATAGAATTCAAAAATGCACAAATGTACAGATCCTGTGGATGTGTTGTGTTACTCTGATGGTGTTTTTCCATGCTCAGCAGCCATGGGAGCGAACACTCACAGGCATGAATGTAAACTGCCAACATTTAAGGTCTTAGAAAGGTTTTTATGTTTTTAATCGTTCCTGGTTGTTTTACTTTATGAATGAGAAGAAGGGTTGACAAAAGGTCAAAAGCAGCTATTGGTTCTTTCATTAAGTGACTAAACCACTACATTAGATGTTAGACATTTTGTGTGATTGTAAATAGCTGTATCTCTACCTAATGTTAATGTATTATTTACTGCAACCTGTCATCTTTGCTGGTTTTAACCAATCTCGATGGAGTTCATTTTTGTCTCAGAAGATGGCTGTCGCCTGGAATGTTCCACCTAACGAGGAGGGCAGGGGTGAGGGAGGAATGTGCCACATTGGCAGTTAAATGGGGGGGTGTGGTGGGGCGGCGGGAGGAGGTCTGCGGCAACAGAGCTCCACAGCATGGACTCCCTCTCTCTCTCTCTACCTCCGGTGAGGATTTTGCTCTACTGTGGCAAATACAGAAGGACTCACTTTGGACTGAGGCCACAGGTGCCAAGAACACATAAGCACTTGTAGCACAACTGTGTCTTGTTTTGCTATTACAGTACAGATAGTTTTGATTTTTTACATTTCCTATGAAGAATATGGATAAAGTTTCTCTTTCTCCTGTATGTATCATACGCATATATACAAGACATGATACCATAATGTATAATTTGTACTACGACCCATGGCTATTTTTGGAGGTGAAGATTTGCCAAAGGTGACAGTAATTGCTGCATTTTTATTCCTTATGTTTTGTTCAACACAATCCTGTACTTACTTGGTTTTATTTGGAAGAAATCCTGCCCACGTGCCATTTAATCAAGCAATAAATACAAACAGACAAAACCACAAAGAAATGACATACTATCAACAAGGATTTTATTAAAAACATGAAATGCTGCATTGATGTTATATCCCTTATACTGTACCAATTAATGGCAGTGATGCCGTCACATTTTTGGCATTGCGACATTACCACTCATTATATCGAAGCCTGAAGGGGTGTTGATTGTAAAATGTTTGTTTTTTTGTATTTTTCTTTACAAAGAGGTGTCAAAGATGTGTTTTTTAAAACTCGAAGTTGAAGTACACAGGTGTACCTCTGCATATTTGTACAGATATCAATAGGAAATGGGGGAAAGGACCAGAGGGGGATAATGGATGCTAAAGAATGAGCAGTTCAAGCAGACAGGAAAAAGATGGCGTAGCCACACTCTGAAAGTGCAATCTGCTGTAGGTCTCTTAACTGAGCTTCAGTCTAACCTCTAAGACTTCCGGTTAACTTTGAACACTGTATGCACTGCAACCTCACTACCACCACTCCGTTAGTATGATTGACAATAATCAATTAAAAACATGCTGCAGTTGCCAGAATCGCAACCATGTTGACTTTTCTTACAAGTGAGAAGTCTTTTTTTGAATCTTTAAGTCAGTAACTGTAAAGTTGTAAAGTATTTTACTGTAAATAGCATCTGGGGGTTATTTTTACTCCTTTTGTAACAGAAACTGTGGATTTAAAATATTAAAAATATATATTTTAAAGATATTTACAGCACTAATAAAGAGATTCTACAGTAATGCAGGTGTCCTCATCTGTATTTCCTCATGACAATCCCATATCAACTAATGGCTGCAACTTTCAGGGGCTACAGTGCACTCCATCTTAGCCTTGGTGTCTCTGACCCACACTGATGGGTTCAGACACAGCCTTCCTTGTCCTGCCTGTCTGCTTGAACTCTCAAGTCGTCAGAAAGAACCTAAAACACTGCAACAGCAGCAGCTCTGTCAGCTTATAGCACACACCAGGCATGCCCATGAATATCAGTGGCTCTGGACTGAGCTATCTAGTTATAGGGAGCTGCTGCAATGCAACGGGATCTCTCTGCCCTGGAGCCCTGTCATGGCTGTTGTCTGTTGCCAGGAAACCGACCCGCACAAAGCACAGCAGGGTACTGATATGCAGACACACTGTGGGGAGGCAGGCAGGTCAACCAGCCGGCCATGATAGAGGAATGGAAGGAGGGACTGATGGGTGAGATGGATTGACTTGGGGTTAGGGGACCTGTAGGGGAAGGGGTAGTTTGGCTATGGTGAGGAATTTGAGAAAAGAGGCCCTTCGGCATGAAAAGTAGAGTAGCGAGTAAATAGCGTCTGGGGTCAACTGGATTAGAGAGGAAGCAGGAAGACAAAGAGAGGAAAAGCAGGGTGAGAACTATAGACAGGTATGTTGTAGGACAAGAGTCTGGTACAGTAATAACGTCAGGCGTGGTGTGGTGATTTAGCAGATTTAGTGATTCCCGGGGAGAGAGATCTTATGATGAAGAAGCATGTCAGAGAGTGACGACGCTGTTGGTACACCGGTCTGCCCGACCTCAGTGAGACTGCAGTGACCACCTGGTTTTATTGGGGTCTATTAGCTTTCAGTTCCCTTTCTGCCATTCCTTTTGGTTAGACTGCTGTATTACCACACCGGGATTACTATTATTATTGTTGATTATTAACCCTTTCTTTTATACTGACAACAACTGGAACACTGTATAGATGTAAAGATGGCATTTCCTGCATTATGACGATGATTGAAACATGGATGTACATATATTGTATCAATTAAAAATGATGATGCATTAAGCTTTTATATGTTGCAACAGTAAGCAGATTTTTTCTTTCTTGGGAAACATATACACACGGAGAATAATTTGGGGATAAATATTAGATGTCAAGTGATATACGTGTCAGTAATCTGTGCCGCAGGGTCTACTTACACATCTCAAGGTTGCCATGGCAGCTAGGGGAAGCTCATAATGGGTTGCCCTTGACAACTAGAGTCTTCAGAGGGACCCTCGGGCCTTGGTTCCTGTGAATGATACAGGTCATTAAAGTGAAGTCATCACTCAGTCAAATGAACATAACCTCATTCACGTCTTTTTGATTTAATAAAGTAGAAGGTAACAGGCATCCTGTAATAATTCTCCCTCTCACACGACTCGCTGCATGAAATGAACTGCTCAACTAAACAGAACACAAACAAAATAAGTTTAAAACTGCTTTACCTACTCCAAAAGTGCAGAGTGGCCTCTAGAATTTGAACATACCAGTCTCACGCTCTCAAAGGGGGGGAGGCAGGCGCACTTAAACCGCCGAACAATGAGAGAATAGAGGGGCAGATTTCCATAAAACAGTCCATTGCTGTGGCTCTGAACTGCTCATACTGACCTGGTGAGAAAGGGTTTTCTCACGTCGGCACATGGAGAGCACATTCCAGGCTGTCAGTGGGTTCAAGTTCGACTGGAGTAAAGGGTCCGTTCCACTGAAAAAGACAGGAATGTAAATACATGACGAGACAGAACTGTTTGGATCTGCTGGATTTCCCACACGTCACCTTTGTACCAACTTAAAAAGCCACAACTCCTATAATTAGCAGCCAACATCAGGTGACATTTGAAATAGATAATCGGGGTTAGGCTTTGTTTAAAATGTCACAAGGCGTATGGTTCTGCATAGGCTCATTTTGTAGGTTTAATAGGTCTTAATTGGAGGGCAGTATAAAAGGGGCAAAAAGAGTCCCACTGTGGCTGCCAGAGACCAGAAAACTCTGTCAGTGTGCCTGTACGCCGGCGACTGCGTTTCATTCATGGTGGCTGCGCGGCTAAAGAGTGTGTGTGTGTGTTACTTAAGTGTGTGTATGCTTGTGTGCGAGCATTTGTGGAATGTGCGTGTGTGTGTGTACACGAACAAGACAAAGGGGAGAGTGGGTTAGGTCCAAGTGAGCAGGTAAAAGATGAGCTGCAAAGAGCAAGGCGCTGGATGCATCTGATATAAATCCGTTGAATGCAACCAACAAAAAGATGACATTCATTGAAGAACGAGTCCCTGAAGATATCATAATGGCATTAAAATAACTGAATATCTGCTAAACACAACTCTCCACTGCTCTTTATCACTCATTTAAATCAGTCATTGACAAATAAGGTTGACAGGAATATTGTCAGGGAATTATAACTTAAAATCATTTGTAACGTTTGTTGAAATTCAAGGTTATTGTGCTTTTTCTTTTTTCCGTTAATAAGAGCATCAGCTCTGAAAAAGCTCTACACGAGGAAATGAAAACGGGTGAGAAAGGTTTATTAAGTGGGACTCTATCACAGACGTTTTTGAGAACGCACAATCAATGAAAGCTTTATTTAGTAAAAGCATAAAAACAATAAACACAAGGAAGTTTTTATAGAACACAGCTTCACCCTGGCAACATGGCAGAGAAAACAGCATTGGTCTTAACAAGAGAGTGTGAAAACTGAGACAAGGATTTTTTTTTTTGCTGGATGGAAAGAGAGAGAGAGAGAGAGAGAGAGAGAGAGAGAGAGAGAGAACTGGCGCAATCCAGTCTGAGGCTCCTGCCGTTGCCCCCGGATACGGATGGAGTGAAAGCAAGAACTGGGAGGTGGAAGGAGCTGCCTGGTTTCCATAGCAATGTGGATGCAGCACGAGTGAAGAGAGAGGGGGAGATAGAACAAGAAACTCCGAAGAGGCAGAAAGATGAGAGCACACCAAGAAGGAGAGAGAGGGAGCAGATAAGAGAAAAGGGCATTCAACACAGTGAAAAGGGGGAAGATAGAGGGAGCAAAAAGAAGGGAGGAAGGGCTCAAAGAAAGGAAGAGGGAGATGTTTGAGGGACACTGAGCTCAGACATGGATCCCCAAGACTTGCCACTGGAGACTGCCACCATCAGGGGGACCTGGAGAACACACACACATAAGAAAAGGGAAAGGTGTCAGTGTGTCAGCATGCATGTGTGGATGGTCACAGTGACCTACATTGAGTTCCACTCACTTAAATGCTGCCTAACCGAAGAGCAGCCACAAAACTGATGGTGATGTAAGATCATTAATGTTTTTATTTTTGGTGGAACAATAGTTGCCAATAGTGAAGCAAATGATGCAAGATCTCTATCATTTATAAAATCATGCTCTGTACTTAAAGAAGTCTGTGTTTTAACCACAACACTAGCATTTAAAAGTACAAGCAACAACTACAAATAGGCCTATTTCTTGGACTGTGGTCCTGCTCTTTTCCCTCTGCGTGGTACTGGTCCATTAGCCTGGGTCCCATGGCAACAACAAATTGTTACATTCACGATTTAACAAAGGTGTAAACCCCTCTGACCATGAAAAATAACACTACTATACCACCAGTTGATTTTAATTTCAGGTGCCATTTATTCACCTTAAGATGAACTCCTAGGTGATCTATGTGCCGAAGGGACTCCATGGTGCTCCGAACCAGAGCTGCACACACATAGACACAGCAATAATACATATATAGTTTATATACAGTATTCTTCCTCATCAATCGAGTCTTTCATACAAGGACAAATATTTGATCATTGATACTGGATGTACTAAATTCACCTGCGAACTGTTGCACCTGGGAGTCCTCCACTTCATATAGAAGTTCATCGTGGAGCTGTGCTATCAGCCTACAGTAACAAGCACATCCAGAAATACACAACACGCCAACTACTGCTAGACTGTTACTACAACTTCTACTAATAGTGCGGCATAATGCTGATCTTCATCAACACACCACCATGATGATTTCAACCACGGCCTCCCAGCTCTCCCAACATACCCATCTAACTCTGGTATATTCTGGCTTCAAGTGTGTTTACTCTACTTTGTTTGGCGTGTAACAGCATGAATCATTTGAGAAAACTTATCAAATCTACAAATTTAGTTGGCTGGTAAAATAGTGAATGTTTTCTTTATTTATATAGCACTCGGCCGTGTTTTGCCTGTGCAGATTCAGAAAGAGCCAGTATGTACGCTGTTACTTTAGCTGCATGAAAGGAAAGAGTGAAGGACACAGTGGTAGGTGTGACGTGGGGGCAGTGGCGCCCTGTTTAGTGGTTGTACCTGGCAGAGAGCGAGCTGGAGGAGGACACCAGGTTAAAGATTCTGATCATGGCCATCTTACAGAGATCAGCAGCAGAACCTGTGCATACAAACAAAATCAAACACACATATGTTTGACCACAAACATAGAGACACAGACCAGCAAGCAAGCTGACACCATTGCACATGCCCGGCTGTCAGTCATTCTACCTTGGACCACAAAGTTGACAGCCTGCCTCTCAGCCTGCATGCGGATGCCCCAGTCAGGGGAGTTGATGTTAGGCAAGGTGCGCCGACGACCCATAATGGAGAGCACATAACCTAAACAAAAGCAAAAATACAAGATATTTATCATCATTCAAAGCACAATGGCATGGTGCAATCGTGTCTTCAGTTAAGTTTGAGCAAATGAAGACTGAGGCTGGTCCTTTCACACAACCAAGCTTGAATTCATATTTATAGTATTTATACCCATTCGATATAGCAGCTATACAACTCCCTCAAGATTCACTACAACCAGAAATCACCAGGAGTGGAGTTTACTCTGAAGCCGTGGGCGTACTGTAAATCAAAACGTGACAATATAACGTAGTTCTGCTTGCCAACAAATTCTGGTGATTATTCTCTAAATCCAGGTTAGAGACATCCACACGTCAAGTGGACTAAAGACATTCATAAACATACATGACTTATATATATGTATGTCACCTTTATAGAGGAGGAAAACACTCTACTTCTAAACCATCTCACTCTTTTCAGTCAAGTTAGTCATCAATAACTACACGCTGAGCAGAACTGAAGCTATAGAGTGCGATTTGAAGAGAAGAGTTTCATGAAAAGTCATTTGTTGATACAGCATTATAGGTGATTATGGTAACAGCAGGTTTACAATGACACAAGCACACACACACACACAGAAACCCTGGTATCCACATGATTCTCATACAAAAGCAAAGACCAACACACACATTCTCAGTACAGTCACACAAACTGGAAGGCAACACAAGAATGTGCAGTGACGTGACACACACGTTATACACAGACACATTTTCAAATGCAGGTATGTAACACACACATGCACACACACACACTCACACACAGTGGACCAGTACATTCCACCAGCTGGACAATGATAAGGCTTAACATCTAAATCCCTCTAGTATCCCTTACTATGAGGAAAGCCAACCAGGGCATGAAACCTGAATGACCCTTTTCCCAGAACACACACACACACACACACAAGCATAGGAAATGAGCGCACAACAGATAGTAACAAACACAAAAACCTTCCACTCACTGTGAATTGACCCATGACACATGCGTGTGACCTTTTCTCCAGGAATGTGACCTTTGTTCTGGGGCCCAATGACGGGAATGTGTGGTCTACTTTGTGTCACACAAATGTTGTTTCCATCTATGGACAGGTATGACTGTGAATCATAATGGATATGTGTGTGTGTGTGTTTTTCATACCCAACTGGCTGGTCAGTGACATAGCGCTGTGAAGGCTGTTTTCCTGATCAGCGGGGTGGATAAAGGCAGCAGAAACAGAAACTAGGACCAGGAAACAACCGTATCATTGTAACATTTGGTGGTACTGCACGGAGGGAATTCAAAATTCGGTTGACCAAATGAATGACCACAGGCAAATTATGATTAAAAAAACAAACTAAATCAGTTGTTAAAAAGCCCTGAAAAACAATTTTCTCAATAAGGTGTTTACTACGAGTGGTGTGTGATCTCACATGATCACGCAATTCTCTGCCAAAGTTAGTAATTCTTTAGCATCAGAATGTGATCAAACCACACCCACACAGTCCTGATGAAGCAGGTCAGTTTTTAAGTGTTAAACTCGTAATAAATAACACATCACACAATAAACACCGTGCCCTTAAGATCAAAAGTAACTTTTTAAACAATAGTTTGTTCATCATCGGCGTGTAAGTAGTGCTTAAATAATATCTGTCCCCGTATGGAGATCATTTTGTTTCTTTATCAAAGTCAAAACAAGTGGTTTGAGAGAGAAACTTTCCACACTTTTGCTTTCAAACTCTAAATTTTTGCTTTCAAACTCTAAACTTTTGCTTTCAAACCCTAAAATTTTGCTTGCAAATCTAAAAGTTTTGCTTGCGAATCTAAAAGTTGTGCTTCCGGTTCAGCTTCATGCCGTGGGCGGGACCTACGCAGAAAG
>JAVQJL010061378.1:0-12038 GCA_036024295.1 Nannoperca obscura | reverse complement strand
CACACACACACACACACAAACACACACACACACACACACACACACACACACACACACACACACACACACACACACACACACACACACACACACTTCTTCGGGAAGTATTAGCTAGCCAACTCCCTGATTATCACTGTATTATGTTTATGTATTGAGCTCCTAATTAAAAGACAGAGTAAGATTCATTCCAATAGATAATACACAAAGACATGAAATTCTCCAGCCAATGTTTCCATATTATAAAACGTCTCTCCTTTCACAGTTAATACGATTCATATTTCAAAGATCTCTATCTTCTCTTAATTTTGATGGTTAGTAGGGTATGTGGAGCGTCTACTTAATGAATCTTGTCATGTTTGTGTCTGATCTTTCATGTTAAAACACACCGAGGGGCCATTAAAATTACCAAAAGGCAAACCCGTGTGCATTGTAATGCAACACAAAACACCAGATGTGAAATAAGAGCACCTTTGTGAATCATCTTCATCATTTTAAATTGTTGTCAACACTGAAGCTGATTCATCTTAAAGGCGTAACCAGAGAAATTGTTGAGGTCAGATTTCAAACATCAGATTTCTATGTATAACCTGACTGGAGTACAAACACAGTCAAAGCACAAACTGTTATTTTGATATTTTGTCTGCAGTAAACTGTCATGAATACTTCATTATAATAGGTTGATTTGTTTGAGTGTCTTGCACCATTTAATTTGCCCTTCCAACTGGTGCTCAACATGTACGACAGCCAATCAAAATTTGTCGTTCTTGATGTTTGTGGTTACTGGTCTATAAGGACTCTGTTTTGACATTTTGGTTTGTTAATTCCTTAAAGACTGCTTTGCAAAATGAGTAAATAAAACACACACATACTGTGACCTCTTTCTTAGGTACACCTGTAAAAATTGAACGCAACTCAGTATAACAGCTCAGGCATAAATAATAATAATAATGAGATAATAATGTTTTGAGAGATGCTATCAGAGCGGTATTACTCTAACTACAGTATATGTTTATTGTTGAGGTTGAAGTATGCAGTGGTGTTGAACTGGTGTTTTAAAAGTTTTGCGAAAGTCATTTACTAACAAAATAAAAATAATTAGAAACACATTTCAATATAATGCAGTCCAGTGCAACACCACCATTAACTATAAGGTCAATAATGACACTGACATTGTCAATTATATGTTCAACAAAAACTGAACAAACTGAACATTATCTAGTCTTGTTTGAACTACAACTGGCAAACACACATTCACACACACACACACACACACGCGCACACGCATTATAGAACAGATTGCTCTAACCTGAGAAAACTGCTTTTATTGCTATAGCAACCCCATCAGAAGAAGTATACAGAAAAAGAAAGAGGCCACATTTTTAGGCATATGATCACACATAGATATGGAGCAACTGCTAACACAGGCATATACTGGAGGAGCAGGCAAGTGTGAGTGTGCTCAAAATAAAACACATTGAGTTTGAGTGTGTGTCTCTGACCTGATGTGGCACTAGACCCAGAGACGTGGGAGGTTCGTTCATCCGGTCGTCACTGCTGCTGGCCACTGCGTAGCCTCTGGACATGAACAAAGAGAGGGAACAAATTATACCCGTGACACTACCGGCACCCCACTTGCCTTTGTGTACATGAAGGTAACCATAACTTTGGCAATAATTTTCATGCCATGCAAATAACGCTTTTTCAAACTTGAACATCAATTTGACTGAAAGAGGAAAAAAAACCTAAATTATACACGGTTGTAGCAAAACTACACTATATGTGAAAACATAATGTCAGAAAACTGTTTGGTAACCTATATTGAGAACGAAGATGTTGCATTAGCTTAAAAATTTTAAAGTTGAATATGAGTTCTGAGAATTCCTGCTTATCAGTAGATCTGGGTTTTAAAGATTTTACTCTTTTTGGATAACATTAACGTAAATATCAAGTCTCACACTGAGCTAAAGTAAGAAATGCCTGTCAAACTGCTGCAACGTTAATCCTAATGTTGTGATTTTATAAAGCCCAAGGTTGTTCGTATGAACGCTGATGTAAAGGCCTTAAAAAAAGGATCAAAAGATGTAGGAAAGAAAGTTATAAAGAAAATAATGAACAAAGCAATGAAGCGAAAAACAAGGACACAGCAAGGTCAGATGTAAGAGAATGAGATCTTGTTGTAAAGGAAGCAGTTACACAACCATAGAGGTACAGAGAGTACATGCAAACTCTCCTTCTCTTCTTTGCTTTCTAAGCTTTTTATCAAGGCTAAGCAGAGCAGTTCTGTAACGGCTTATAACTTCTAAAAACATGGCTGTATCATCAGGCCTAGCAAGCGGCCACTTTAGCATGACTTATACCTAAACAGGCACATACAATTACACTTCCACAAAGACATACCCGTGGACATGAACACACACTTAATAAGCATGGAAACATCCCCATCAGTGTTTAGGGAAGAAAAAAACACATTTAAGAGTAGAAAATATCAAGCTAGTACAGAATGCCAAATAAACTTGAAAGCTGACTGAATCGCAGTGTTAGAGCTTATGACACATAAAAGTGAGAGAAGGATTATCAATTGCAACAAACTTCTAAAGTGAACACACGTTTTTGGGGCTCAAGTAAATTCGGGGGAGTTGTGCTACAACCAAATTGAGGACACTAAACCAAATTAAGGATACTACCTGCTGTGCAGTACGATCTCAGCTGCAGTACTGCTCCATCAAGAAGCAAAAGTAAGCAAGTACAGCTTACTGAAAGTTCAGGAGCCACAGCCTCAAAGGCACAACAGGCCTTTAGTACCAGCATACAACGCTGATGAAAGGACGTCAGACACCTACTGGTGATCAGGGCTGCTCAATAAGAAAGGTGAGAGTCTGACCTTTGTAGAACTCACAGTGTTTGCAAGGATCTTTTATTGGATTCTTATTTGTGGATTCGGTTGGAGAAAAAATAATTAAAGAGGAAAAAGATGAGACATGAAATCTTTTGGAGGAACTGTTAAAAACCTCGCAAATATCCATATTTTCTATTTGAGTGAGCATTTTTAAGCACCATCCTGAGAGGTGTATACCCCAGGCAAGATGCACAAGTGACTCCATTTTATTAATGTACGGCCAGCATGAATGTACTACTACTTTGATTCCTAATAAATTAGCCTACATAACTTTTGTAAGTCCATTGTGCTTACCCTTCACTGTGCTGCAGAATGGACACCATCATCTCAACAGCCAGGGCCCCAGCAATCATGGCAAGGCCTGGTCTGCTGACTGTGCACTGCTGATCCAGAGTCCGATCCCTAGTTGACTGTTTACAGAACCAAAAAAACAACAACAACAACAACATCATAAGGTACAAGTGGCAATATTATAACAGCAATGGCATCAACATAAGGCATCCCAGATGCAGTGCCCTAAACCTGAGAGAGTCTCTTCTGGAATAATGAGAGAAGAGTAAATGGGAAGTTGTTGTTTGAGTTTTCACTCTATGGCTCATGGATATATACTGTAAAAAGAAAAAAGAAAAAAAAACCCTTGTACAAAAAGTAAGTTTTCCTCTGTTATAACAGGTGATCAATGACACTGTAGTGACAGTCAACGTGTGTTTGACAATATGCTGTAAAATTTTGCTTCAATCCACAGACCACGCATAAGACGAAAAACAACACAAAAGCCCCCCCTCATTACATTCTCCAGCAAACTCAATTCCATGTCTAACATTTAAAATGTAGCAGGCTGTGCCTCTTACTCAAATGTTAATCTTACTATAATCTGTGACAGCAGGCTGGAGCCATATGGCATTTATAGAAGTCAGAGCTGAATGGCCCAGTTTCTAACAATTGGCTGTGGGCCTTCAATAGCTGATGAATTGCTTTCATTAATGACTCACATCAAAAGGTCATGAGGGGGAAAAAAAGACCAAAAAGAGAAAAAATGGACACAGCTGGAATGTGTGAATATAAAAAGTTGATTAGTACAGCTTTGAAAATGACTGTTGGTTGAAGAAAGAATCCTACCTGCTTTGTGTTAATTCAAAAATGTTTTCATTTTTGGCACGTGTGTTTGTTCTTGCACGTGCATTAAGTGAGTTAATGAGTTGAGTGAATGCTCGTTATCTGTGTGTTTTCCTCACATCTCCTGGTGCCACGACATCATTGCAGAAGTAGCAGCCCAGTTTGTGCCCTGGGATGTTGGAGAACAGAGAGGATCCTGGGACAGAGGGCGCAGAGCCGGCTGGTGTGGAGGACGAAGAGGAAGCGGAGGAACAGGAAGGGGAGGAATCTGCCCCTGCAGAAACACTCAGACTGACGGGGGCTTTCTTCAGGCCGTGGCGCATCACAACAAATGTGTCAAAGCCTAGAGCTGCATTCACCACAAGCTGCAGAGTGAAATACAACAATTATGGTAAATCATGGTAATAAAAGGTTCTTTACAAAGCAATGGCAAAAAATATATATATATTTACTCAGCTTTAGCTTGATTTTCCATTCCTCCTAAACACACACAGACAGCATTTCAACTAAATCAATTTAACTAAATTGCTTGTTTTGCACAAACAATAAGTGTGGAAATGTGTTGAATCAAAAAGCAATGACATAAAACACTAATAGGCTCTTTACAGTGTTGAAAGCATCTAGACATTGGGAGAAGCTAAAGAAATAAATTGAGAAGCCAATTTGTAGTGAAGTCTGAAACAGCCCCACAGCACAAATGGTCAAATATCCTTTCAGCAAAGCAGAGAACAAAACCTAATTAAGAGCCCAACAAACACTCAACACTGCTGAACTTGTGTTGCCTGGCAACAAATAGAATTCCAACTGGTAAACAGGAAATTTGACAGAAACTGAAAATGTTCTTTTATACAATATTGTTTTTAAAAGTACAGTTTCTTAAATGAGCCTTGGTGATATGGAACGCTATATGACCAAAGCATACAAGTATGTGGTTAAAATAAAATGCTAAGATTTAGGTCATTAAGAATAGGGTTAAACTGATGTGTCAAACTAACTTTTTCCAACAACAGGGGGTTGCATTAATTGATTTATACTAGCTTATTATTATTATTATCACTTGCAATATATGTAAAACAATTACCCATTTAAAATCCAACAAACACGAAACAACATGTGCAATAATGAACGCATTCAAAGTATTCACTGGGCACAATGTTCCAGGCCACCTGATGAGTGTAAATTCAATTTTCAGTCTATATTTAGCTACTTTCAAGTTATACATTGTAATTTGAATCATTGTTTACATCGAAAATGTAATAAGTGCAGTGTTAATGACCCCCTCTCGCCCCATCTCTAACCCCAACCCCCCTGTCAGTGACAGCATGGCTGCTCTGTTAATTGTACATACTGTATTGTTCCTTCCTACCTTTCTCTTACTGGCAGCTATCACTGTTGGCAGCCAGCGGCTCTCCCTTGTATCCATTAGTAAGAAGACCACATCATGTTCTGAAATGAGCTTCTCCAGCTGCTCGACATCCCTCTGGGCCTGGGAGAGAGTGGCCTGAGAGAAATTCACTGGGTGACCGGGCATGGGGATGCTCATATTGTAACCCTCTGCATTCTGTAAGACAGAAACAACAAGGCAGAGATAAACAAAGAGACAAACTGAGCCCATATGTACAGCAGTTAGCATTTGAGGCTGGATACTCCATTAAAAACATTTAATTTAATTCATTTTCTTCTCCATGGACAATGATGTTTTCTTTTGGGTTTTAATTTTGCAATATCTGTGCATTTGCAAACATGAAAATGAACATGTCATAACTGAATCTCAATCATAATGCACTTTAGGATTTCAGATGAATACTGTAGTTTCTGGACATATCCGAATTGAAAAGCTTGTATGTTTGTAAAGTCACTTTTATTGATAAATCCAAACCTTACACTTCATTGCCTGTAGGTGACACAAGTGTCTAAAATATTTTATTTTCCTTGCCTCTACGTGGCGCACATCAGCATCTCTACTGCTGCTGCTGCTTTACCTTTCTTGCAAATTTAACATGCGTACATGAAAGACTAACTTAATGCAACACTGTCTAAATGATGCCCTTAGGTAAAATATTTTAAACTGTATATAAAAAGGTGCAGTGAGACGCGTTTCATCTTCACATACTTTCACCCTTTATGTCCCCAAAAGCTTCTGGGCTGCAGATCATTCTGAGAATGAAAAACTTATTTTCAATGCATTTCTAGAACTTCAAGATCTGATCAGCTTAACAAAATGTAGGTCAAATAGGTATTTTTGGCGTGCTTGCTGCTCAGCGATAGATAAGTGAGGGCATAGTCACCAAGTAAACCATCTGTGGAATGTGTAATCACATCATTGACACAGATGACCTGAGGACAGTATGGATCTGGCTCGCCTGTAGAAGTCAATAGAGTATGAAAAGGAAACCTTGAATCACCTCTTCCAACTCCACAAAAAAAAATCGTCAATTACTTTTCATTGTCCATTGGCAAACTTGAATTACTGTGACTCTCTTCAGTGATTGCAGACCTGACAGTGAGGCAAATAGAAATGTCAAGAGTAATTTCATAGTCAAGAGAAGGACAGAAAAGGGCAAATACGAAGTGTGAGATCTTAACAAGAAGAAATGCCACTTTACTGAATCAGTGGCTCTTCTTTCGCTCTCCACATTTGAAGAGTGGGAGCTGTTAACCAAGTGAATTTACATTTCACTTTGACGTAAGTGTTGCTAAGCATTCAGGGGGGTGATTTCAGAGATAGTAATCACATTCCAATTTCCACTCTGTAAGCCTCCTCAACTTGCAGCAAAGAAAGACGAAACAATCATTCTGTCCGTGGAAAAGATAAACTGCATTTCATGACAATTCAACAATGCCACTCTTGATATCTTCAACCAGCTCTGACTTGACTGTTGACAAAATTTAAAGAGGAAAAAAAGAGTACTACAAACTATCCTGTAAATGTCAGGTGAGAATATTTGTCCACAGACAAAATATGAAATCTATTTATGACCTTTTCATCATTGTGACCCTGTATGAACCAGCTCCTCTTGGATCAATTGATGCATTTCTGTGCTCTCCACTCACTGTATTCATATTGCTTTCCATCTTTCACACTGGCACCTGATGCCCCTGTGTTTGCAGGAAAACAAGCAGGGAAGAGACAGAAGCAGGCACACACCCACACTGATAAAAAAAAAAAAAAAGTAGGGCAGACATGGATGCAGCTGGTATAGGAGGTAGACAAACAAAGTGTCTCAACAGACACAACACATTATGACAGCACAGGACCATCCATCAAGTGTGGAGCCTCTGTTCTTTACTTTATCTTTCATTTCCAGAAGAATAAGAGAGAAACAGAAAATGAGAGGAGGCAGAAAGAGACACTCACATATCAAGCTGACGACATTACAATTATTTGTATATGTGTGTGTGTGTGTGTGTCTGTGTGTGTGTGTGCAGTTGAAGGGGACAATATAATTATGGCCCATTGCATGTCGATTCAGGAACAACCTATTACCGAGTCGGGATTGCAAGCTTTGCGTGGTCAATCACTTTCAAATGAGGCTTCATTCTTACCCAGGCAAAGGCAAATAGCATCACAGATTACCAGTCAAACGGTGAGTGAGGCTTAGTCAGTTTAGTCGGAACTCACAAGAAGAAAAACATTCCATTACACAGACCGTGCTCTACTGTTCTGCTCTACTCTCAGGATATGCATTGAAAAACAGATATCTGAAATCTGAAAAAACCATCAGAGTTTCATACGGTGTCGAAATGATGTTTCAAAAGATTCACAAGATCAAATACTTGTAAAACTGTTGCTGACTGCACAGTTGGCAACTTTTGGCCCGTATACCTCCTCCTGGTTTCACAACAGTAGTGGGGGAAGAAGAACTCATATCATTTACTTCAGTAAATGTAGCAATATCCCCAGCCCGACCAAGACCAAGAACAGTAATTGCTGATGAACTTCACGTTACTGTAATAGACCATGCTTTAGTTCATGGAAACACAATGAGGGAAGCAGGACTAACCTTGTCTCAGTAGATTCTCTACGGCCACTTTATTTAGGAGATTCAGAGAAGAGAACAGGTAATTGTTTTTCGTAGTACTCAATAGAAGAGTTTTTCTCTTATGTATCTGACCGACAACCCTATAAGACTGGAGACGTAGGTGTGGAGTCTTGCCAAGATTGGATCCGGCACAGGGAGAACATTTGCCTGCGATGCAGATGAAGTCCTCTGGCCGGACCCAATGCAAAGACGTGATGCCGAATATATCACTTGATAAATTTGATTTTGTAGTTCCATTTTACTCTAATGTTCTTTTCATTTACATTTTACCCTTTGCAGAACTTTATTTTTGTATATAAATGCTGACACCACTGAGTTGTGAATTTTATTTAAATGTTTAATGCATTTATTGTTTATAAACAATAAACACATTTTCTGGAGCTACATACACAGAGAGTTCAGGGTATGCAGATGTAGTGTGTAATTTATGCTCTGTAGTGTTTTCATTTTGACTGGTTTGTTGTATGATGTGAAAACATTCTTTAGTTTTGAGCACATGTAAAACTGTTTTTAGGCAAATGATTTCGAGTCAGAGGTTCTGTGAATGTAGTCATCAATGTAATCAAGGTATCATATTCCACAGCTCAGGCATTATTATTTCACTTTAAGGACTTACCACACCAGGAAAGATCTTCGTGAG
The DNA here is from genome assembly GCA_036024295.1 of Nannoperca obscura. NCBI lineage: Eukaryota > Metazoa > Chordata > Actinopteri > Centrarchiformes > Percichthyidae > Nannoperca > Nannoperca obscura. Next base: position 3,343 of record JAVQJL010061378.1, on the reverse strand, counting down.
TCGGTCCACGGCTGCCATGGCTTTGGATTTCCCTCCTCCAAGACAGTCCTCAAACTCATAGAGCGGCTGCCGAACTGGGTTGGAGTATGAGATCTTTGCATTGTCTACAAATGTGATGTGTCTCACTCCCCACCCCTGGAGAAGAAAGGAGAAACGCAATGCATATTTTTCAGCACATTAGTTTTAGATACCGAAACACTATTTTTTGACATGAACATGAGCACCACTTTACACGCAGCTTCAGTGACAAAGAGTGGGAGGCTGTGCGCCCAGTGTGTATTATAGTCATTATTATGAGTCTAGCCACTTTTACATTTCATGTTTACACTGCCATTTACTGTGGGCAAATGAAACACTCAAAACACATTTGCTTAATTTGTGTCTAGGCTATGCTTGTTACTAGCTTAAAATATGTTTAAATTTAAAGCCAAGCAGTAATTTGAACAAACTAAAGTGACACTGAAAGTCTGATTTAGTTTTTGAAAAGAGAAAAAAAACATTATAATTGTTTTATAACTAGCAGGTATGAAAAACATTTAAAAACCCACAGGGTGCCAGCCTTTTGGATCTGGTCACTGAATAGAGCACATTCATTTGATGCTGGGAGAACAGAAGTACAGTAAACACAGAGAATGGCAGTAAGTACTTGCGTCAATCAACATTATGTAATTCTTAATATTATTGGATAAACTTTGTGATAAATGTGTTGGTAAAATCGTGGGATCCTGAATTATGCAGTCATAAAGCTAAACACACATTCATGTCGTGAGAAAACTAAATCTTTTGTCAAGTTAATCATTTAAGGTTATCAGACCTTTAACAGTAGAGCATCACGTAATAAATTAGCACGAGAGGAGACACATGTTTGTGTTTCTGGTCTGTGTAAGGAAATAAATTCTAATGTAAAGAGGGCAAATGTATTTATAGTATACAGCAAAGTTGTGCCCAGTTCTCCCAGTAAAAGTTTGGCAGGGTGTGGGGGGCGGCCAGGGAGAAGACAAGATCATAATAAATCATTAGCAGTTTGACTGCAGATCAGTTTGGATGGAGGCTATCTGTTCCATCTGTCCTGAAAAGGTGCTGCTTACATCCTCAGAACAGATAACAATTCTCAGTGAACTTGATGCTTGGAAGGCTTCACGTTTTGCAGAGACATGTACAGTACTGACTCGCGAAAGTCTGTGGAACATGTTGATTACTCCGTCTACAGTTGGTGGTGGTTCACTGATACTCAACTGAGCTCCTGTGTGGCAAGACATTTAAAACGTACTGATTGCAAACATCGTTGGAATTTGTACAATAATATAATAACAACAGTAACAATTTAACATGTATAACAATCAGATATCAGTTGTGGAATGTTTTCTTTAATATCACAGACTGCTGCTTTTGGGAAGCAATATTTTTTAATTGTCTTACTCCTTATATTTTGTATTCGTCTTGACAGGTTGAACCGTTTTCTAAAGGTGTTTCTTTCTTTTACCATAGCTCACTGATAGTGGTTGCCAATGTTAATATCCTTTTTTCAAAAAACATCAATCTTCTGCAACAATTTATGCCACTTCATTTATGCCATTTCATAGATGCTGATGAGTATGGATGCATAGTGCTGTCACAAGTGCTGCTAGTACAGCAGATTGAAAACAGGAACCTGATAATTAAACATTGCTCCATAGTACCAGTAGTGGTCTAAAACTCCACTAAGTACTAAGTACTTAGTACTTAAAAACAAAGTTTCAAAGTCAATAACACTCCTAGTCATATATGATATTTAACAATTTGCTAAGCCCTAAAAACACAGTGTCAAATCCCACCATATTTTGATCCTAAATTTATCTGTCTATCTTTCCATCTATTCATCCTTCCACCCTTACCATGAGAGTCCTGGCTACATTGCAGCCTAGAGTCCCAGCTCCCAGTAGAAGACACTTTGTGCTGACCACCTTGTCCAGATCCAATGAAGGAACCAGCCTCCATCTCATTAGCTTCAGGTTCAGGTCCACTGATGACTCTGCAAGCCTGCAGACAGTCAATGAAAACAACATAAGACCCTATTATTTTATTTTTTTTACAGATTGCTAACAAAGGTTTTTACTTCAACAGCAACAGATGACACATCAGGCACTGTAGTAACACTAAGAAAAATTAAATTTGTCTCCATTGTGGAGATGTAAATGGACTTAAACCAGCCCCTTAACATACAGCTCCAACGGTATAGACTTTGCTGTAAATTATCTACTTGGTCCAAAGATATTGTTAAGATAAAATAGTAAATAAGATGCTCATTTTTATATTCAATAATTGCTGAAATGTGGTTTGGACTGTAGGCTGACACAGTCCAGTTACACTTACACCTAAACACATTTGAATTGTGTTCATTACCTTTTAGGGTCCATGCATTCACTGAGGTTCACCATCCTGGGTCCCATGGCCCCCTTAGGGTTCTTCTCCCAACCTACACTCTTAGGACACGCTGTGAAATGGTTTTCAGAAAAATAATGAAACATTAAAACAGTTAAAGTGTTGATTCACCCAAATTACAAAACCACATTTCTCACTTACCACCAGTGGTATCTAGCCATGCAGGAATTTTGGTTTTATTTGCTCTAGGTTTTGATATGTTGTTCTCTGAGATTTATGCCTCTAAGCCAATATATATGGAGGTAAATGGAATTTCACAGTATTCATAGCATTAAAACACATTTACAAAATGCAACAGCAATGTGTCTTTCCAGGAACAATGTCATTGTCAATAAAATAGGACATTGTCCAATTAAAATACATTTGAATTAAACATAAAAATAAGCCCCCCTCTCCCCCCGGATATATTATGTATGGAGACCAGTTAATTGTTTTTGTTAATTTGTTTACATGAATAAGTGATTCCACCCAACTTCTGATTAAATTCTGATGCCCTTGAATTACTACTATGTCACTGTAGCAGATTTTAGTGTAGAGGTATGGAAGCTGAGAGTGGCTGTGCTTGCGAATATTTATTTTTAATGCTTTTTAATTTAATTATTTCGTGATCTCAAGATAACAAAGTTATATCAAATATTTATCTTGAATTGTATTTTATTGATATTTCGTTTATAATCATCTTACATTTGCTACCTGCACTACCTATCACCTTATATTTGCATTTATTTCATTAAGCACATATTATTACAGTAACAGCTCTCTGCAATAGTTTTGGTAGTTAGACTATCACTTCACAGCTGTTTTTTGTTGTCTTATTCTTACGTGTATTGGTGTTTTTGAATGTGCCACTAAAGCCAATGGATGTCTACATTTCTATCTATCTATCTATCTATCTATCTATCTATCTATCTATCTATCTATC
>JAVQJL010061367.1:0-20906 GCA_036024295.1 Nannoperca obscura | reverse complement strand
ATTTCTTTAAAGTTAAGACTAGTTTAAAGTCATCTTCATTGAAAAGTACAGTGCTTTTCCTTCAAAAATAAGGACATTTCAATGTGACCCCAAACTTTTGAACGGTAGTGTATATGTTTGGATTTGTGTGTGTGTGTGTGTGTGTGTGTGTGTGTGTGTGTGTGTGTGTGAAGAGACTTTGGCCTCAGCTTTTTATCCACGTCCCTGTGGGACGCAGTGTGGTTAGGAGGGTAAACGGCGGTCCATGTTAATACGCTTCCTGTGTCTGGCCCACCGTACCTGTGTGGTTCACCTCGACACACACTCGCTGTACAACAGAGCGAGTCAGACGCATACCAGCACCTCTTTCGGTCACACCGAGGGGGGTTTAGTTTGTGCAGGATGGATACAGATGCATGAGACATGTTGTCCTGTGCAGAGCTAAAAGTTAATGTTGCTCTCTTTACCTTGAGAGTCTTCGCACTTCCAAGTTTTTAGATATTTTGGCAATGTTGAATTTAAAGTTGCAGCTAATATTTATTTTCTTTGTCGATTAATCTGATAATCATATAAATGTCAAAAATGATGAAATAATGTGCCTATAAATTTCCCACAGCCCAAAGTGATCTATTTTGATAATCCAGTATTGGTCGGACCAACAGTGCAAAACTTAAAAATATTCACTTTACAATTATATAAACAGAGAAAAGCATGAAATCTTTACATTGAAGAAGCAAGCTAAGCAATACATTTTACTTGAGGAAAAATAACAACTTAACCAATTATTCAGTTTTCAAAATAGTTGCTGATTAATTTCCTTTCGGATGTCTAAATAATTAATCAACTACCTTTCTTTATCGCCTGTAAGAAATTTGATCTTTAGCAAACATTTAAATAAGGAATCATTTGATGACATTTTGACAGGAAGCAGGAAGGTTTGTGTGTGACAGAGGCTACTACATTCACATTTATTTATAGGGATTTCTTCAATATATTAAACAGTTAATGTTAAAATGCTAATTGTAGTCCCTTTTAATATGCAGTGGGGTGTTTACTTTGCATGTAAAAAATAACATGGGTATTAGAACACATAATACTTACTCAGGAGTACTTTTATTGTGTCTCGCTTCCACGACTTCATTTTGCTCTTCCTCGCTATTTGATTATTTCCTATTTGTCCTCCGTCTCTCTCATGATCGTCAGCCATGCATTCACGTTGTGTTTACCCAAATAAGCACCTAAAGCACAGGAATCACAAAGACTGACTCGGGCCACCTCCTCCACCTCCTCCACCCCCATGCTGGCCCAGACACCCAGGCCTTGTTATGACAGCTCCCAGCGCTGTCTTGATTTAGCCAAGGCAGGACACACACATCCGCAGTTATAATTCAGTAATTTGTGTTTGTGCATTCGGTGACAATTGTGACAAATGACTGGCCTGGAGTGATATGCCAACCTGCCCCCCCACACACACACTTTGTTTCCTGCCTGGCCCGACGTATGCTTACACTGCTCAGGTGTGCGCTGAGAGGGTTTGCGTGCTGAGCATGAATAGGCCGGCTGACAAGAGAAATGATGACATGTACGTGTTTATTTTAAATGTGATTTTTATAGATGATTCATATCAACTCGGCAGGCCTGTGTGATCACGTCTTGCGAGCGGTGGCATGTCTGCTTTGCTATTACTTTTTTTCCCTTTTCTCCTTGTGGTGCAATGAATCCCTTAACGGCTTGATCACATAGTTGGTATCCTTGTCGGGCAACATGCTTTGCCTGCCCGAACACACATGCTTACTCATAGGAAGAAATCATGTCGCCCAGCCAGCCCCCTCATTTACATTTTCCGGGGCATTTTTCATCATAAGCGCGTCCTGTCATCGATATTCGCGGTGGAAATTGAGGGTTCGCATCGGAGCGGGCCTCAGCAGAACACGGAACCTATTATGGAAGCCAGGCAGCAACAGGAGGGACGCTGGTAATGTTTTACTCCACAAAATGAGTTCCATTCCCTTGGAAGTCCTGTGCAGAGTTAGGGATGTAATACTCATATGGAGCAGTTTATGAGGATTAAGAGGTTTTATTTAGTCTATGGGGCCAGCGGGCGTCCTCTCTGCAACCCTCCTCCATCACATCCTAGCCTCTCCCCCGTTGCCGGGTGGATGACCAGCCAGTTAACACGTGGGATGGCAGCCGGGCGCTCGGAGTCTGTAGAATAGTGTTTTTGGTGGTGACAGTGTCTGACTTTGCCCAATCCTGTGTGCCAGCCACTCTGTTTTCCAGAGAGTCAGCAGGCCTGAGCTTTAACACCTGTGGCAGGTGTTGGGTCTGCTGTTGACGTCTGATGTCTTTCCAGCTTAGTCCAAATTTTTTTTGGCCTCACTTTTCTACTCCGATGCACTGAGCTGAACAAAACAGGTTCTTCTTTAAGAATTATTTTTTGTACTTGTTGTGGTGGAGATTTTCCTTATTTCCCTTGGAGAAGTGAGCAAATAAAAGATGATTCAACAAATTGTTGTCTTTGGATGTTTTTAATTGAGCAAATAAAAAAGCAACTATTAAGGCATATAATAATACAAAAGGAAGAAAGGAAAGTGAAAACACCAAGTGGAGGTACATGAATTGTTTTCACTAAACAGGCCAGAGATCATACACCATGAGCATATGAAGCATCTAAAGACTAATTTGTTCCGGGAATACAACATCACTTAAAAGATGTTACTTTCTACATATTTCTACAAGTATAGCATATTGTACGTTATTATAGTGGAATTGTATTGAATGTATTGTATTTGAGAATGTACAGAGAAAATCTGTTCCTAGATTTAATGCTCTTTTCGATTTTGCCACTGGCAGCGATGTACTTACTTATAGCACTCGTGATTCATCACAAGTTTGATGAGACATCTTTTTGTTTTCGATCATGGTTCTTATTTGAAAGTAGCTTTGGATAAAAGCGTCTGCTAAATGCCTAAATGTAATGTAATGTAATTTGACCCCGAAGGGCAGATGTAGTCACATACTTATGACTCCATAAACACGTAGCAGCAAAGGAAAAGATATCAAGTCAACTCCATTCCTCAGTCTTGTCTATGTCGCTGAGTGTTCTCGCCCTGGGATAAGAACACAGGTCAGACTGTTCTTAGTTCACAAAACAAGTTGTCTCCAGTTTCTAATTAACCCGAGGCTGTGTTTTACGACAGAGTTGACATAAATACAAATTATCCAAGTGCAGAGAGAACACATTATCAGATATTCACACACAGTTATTATAGCAAAGCATATTAAATCATAAGAATTGTAATAATGAGAGATTACACAATTAAAGATTTGTGTATGTATGTGTTTGCTCTTCGTCTGTTGATGTGCGTTCGTATGCGCGTGTGTGCTTCAGAGTCTGTGTACGTGTGTGGCTTTCCTGCATCTTTTTCCCAGAAGGAAAAGTCTCATGTTCGCTCTCTAACTCGTCCTGGTAGAGGGTCAATTGCAACCAGTTGGCCGCCAGTCTGCTCCAAAGTAAACATTTGGAGAGAGGCGACTGTACAGGCAGGTACCTGGGGGCTCTGTTAGTTGCTCAGCTTTCGCCTTCCTCCCACTCCCTCTCTCGCTCCCCCTCCCCTTCTCCCCCTCTACCTCTCCACCACTGTGCCTTCTTCAAGCGCGGCGGTGGGCCACGTTCTCCTAAGGGCTAGAGATTGCCAGGTCGGCTGGGCTTCGTGAGATGGTCCCTCTACAGGGACCGGCTCTCAAGAGGGTCTGCTTCACTGGCCCGGTCTGGCTAGTTTAAGAGCACCGGAGGATCACAGACAGAGACAAGCCGGTCCAGCTCTATTTCATATGTATATACGTGAACGCAAAACACAATGCACATCTCCCACATTGTGTAAGGAATCAGGAATATGGTTTTCATTTAGGGCCCTGTGTGCTGGCTGGATTTACTCGGGTCCAGACAGGGGCCACTGAAGGCCTGCTGCAGGTTTGCTGTAAAGTGTCGAGCAGCAGCGCAGGCCGGAGAGAGATCAGCAACTTGCAGCCTTTTGAGGCTGATGGCAGACGACTCCTTTAACTGGGGCTGGGGAGCGGTCCGCACAGCTCAATTTTGCCCACATTAATCAAACTCACATTTCCTCGCATCAGCGTGTGTGCCTATCAGCACGGCGGCCTTGTTAGCATAATGAATTCAGGTGGTTTTACACAGAGGGCCACAGTCTTCTCAAAGTGAATTCAGTATGTTGGAAGATGAATAAAACAAGAACTTATTTTTTTTTTCTGTTATATTTAGGTTGAAAGCTCCATTTAATCATCAGGTGTTTTTGTTATGAAAGAAGCTGAAGAAATATATGAACTGCCTTTATTGATTTCCACATATTTAATATAAAATCATGTCACATGCAAGAAGTGCTACATATTTGCTTTGCGTGTAGCGTTCCTTCACAGCTCCTGTAGGTCAGCTTTGCATGAAACATCAACATCTATCATTTCATGGAGAGTTTAAGTCAAAATGGCCTTTTGTGTACGTGGTGAGTTATTTCTTCTCAGGCAGACTTCCTCTTGGTACGAGTGGGGGGGGGCAGAGGGTCAGCGAGGAGAGAAGAGGCCAGGGGGGCTGTGGGGGCTGAGGTGGTGGGGTGGCTGTCTGAGGGAGTGAAAGCATGCAGTCAGACAGTGGGAGAGGGCGTTGCTTTGCTGCTCATTCATACAGGTGCTTATAATTTGCAGCGTGTGATTAATCATTGTTGTGTTTGGGGGTGACATCTTGTTTAATGGATCTGTCCATCTCCCTTCTTTCACTGTTCACTGGGAGGTGGGCAGTAAGTAGCATGCATAGCATTATATATTCTAGACAGACATGTACGCACATGCTCACACTTAATGGAATATTAAGAAATGGATTAAATTGCAATTTCAAGCTTGTCTCTCGCTCCTAAAGCACTCCCATGCTTACTTCTGCACTGATGTTGAAGTCGAGAGCTGACCGGGTGTGCGATGTAGCCAAATGCAACATGTGTGCGAGCCCACCAGCTGCCACCACACAGAGGCGGTGGTGTTTTCCGTGTGTGTTTGCTTTGGGTGGAGGGCTGGCTGGCTGGTCAGCGTGGCTGTAAATCAGAGTCTTCCTGATGGACAGGAACCTAATCTGTCCCCGGTGTGTCATTACGCTCAACCTCCCAGATAGCTACAGATCCTGCTGCTCCTCACATCTCTCCCTGGCCTCAACGCGCACACACACGCACACACACACACACACACACACACACGCATACCTACGTCCACCGTTGAGCCAGCCAGGGCAGCCATCAGGAAACCAGAGACAGTAACGGAGACACACATGTTGAACATAAACCGGTTGAGCCAGTGTCAAGAGTTCATCATCAGCATCTGTCATAGCAAAGCCGGTGCCCAAAAAGCATTTGCTGCTCTCGCGCCGCAGCGCCTCGCTCTTTGCTTCAAATGTACACAGGCCATGCAACTACTGGCGGTGACTAAACATAAGCAAACTGACGGATCCTTTCAGGACATGTTAGGATCTGTCCCAACGTCTCCTGCACAAGAGCCCCCACACACTGTGAGCGAGTCCGAGCCAAGGTGTCATCTGTTACTTTTATGAACCGTTACGTATCCAAATGAAAATACTGTATTTCCATTTGACACAAAAAATGAAAATGGTCCCTGAAATGTATAACTCAAGATTTCAACGGGACGTTTCACTCCATTTTTTAAAGATTTTACTACTTTGTATTTAAATGAAATAGCTTAAAACCTCAGAAATTCAGAAATTGGACCTCCTCAAACATCGCCTTTTGATTTTGTTAGTCTGGTTACTGTATGACTTTCCACTTCTTCCAAAAACCGGTGCTCATTCATAATTCTCTGCTGACAGTCTGGAGTTATTTCAGCTTTTCTGACGAATAGCAGGATAAAAGCGACCACCACATCCGTGCACTACTTTCACGAGGAGATCCTGACCCCTCAATTACAGGATGATGGAGCTGTTTCTTTTGCGTGTTGCTGAATTTCATTAACAATTTTGCATCCACACATGTGAAATGAACTCGGTGACGCTTTGAATTTTGCTCTAAAGGTTTTTTCTCTTATTTGTTGCCTGACATGTCCTAACTGTTATATCTTTCTGACAAAGATGTTCATGCATGTGCAGTTTCCAATACTCCCTTGGTATACATTGAAAGTGTTTCCTTCTAAATGCAGCTGAGTGCATCTGTATTTCTGTGATCTTTGGTTCCTTCCGCTACCTTCTGCAACAAGTCTCTCACACAGCCAGAAACCAGAGAATCAAGACTATAATCTGATGCCATCACAGGACAAAACGTGGATCTGCTCCATTGACAATGAATCGGAGACTTGTGGACTCAAGGGATGTTTGCTTGACCTTTCTCAGCGTCTCCTCGGGCACAGTCAGTCCAGAAGATCGGTCTGTCATTCAGTGCCAGTGGAGCAGCTCCAGGGTTTGTCTCTTTAATGACAGCAGCTAGAGAGCCTTGCCTCTCAGTGCGATCATGTATACAAATCTTGACTTAACTGTCTAAGATTGCAGGAATAATGCCATGTTTGCTCTGGTTTAAGCTGGATTGACCTTTTTTTTCTTTTTTCTCCCCGGCACTTTATTCATACAACGCATGAAGAGCCAGTGTGTGTCTCTCTGGGCCTCACTGCATCTGTTCCCCTATCTGCAGATCTGTAGTCTGTTTGTGTACGACTTGGAGAGCACTGATAGGCAGAGGGATGAGGCCTGTATTGTGATTAAGCCTGAGTAAGGTTTCCGTGGTGCTGGGTGAGCGACGTGGCACACCGCCATCTGCCAAAACAAAAGCCGTCGGAGACGCTCTGCCACACAGTGAGCCATTAAGCCCGCCGGCCCGCCCGCATGCGACAATTAATTACCCCAATTCAAATAATGTTGATAAATCATAGACATAACACAAAGCTGTGCTGCTGATTGCATAATTATTGCATCAAACCACCGCCGTATGTAACATAATCACAGTCTCTCATAAGGCAACCGCCGGCGTGCATCTGGAGCGGCGTTATGCAACGGGTTGGAAAGAGACACGGCGAGCTCGCTAACAATCTGTGTGAAGCTGGTAGGTTTGCGTAGGGCCTTAACTTGTCCCAGAGTCTATTATTTAAACGGGACAAGAAAGCCCTGTTGTGTTTGCATGGGACAGACCTCCTCCCACACCAAGTGCTGGAACATATTTCGACTGTGTTTAAGCAGTGATGGCTGAGTGCACTTTACACTTTGGTAATGGCTTCCTGCCTTTAACTCTCCTGGCTTAGGACAAGAGTGAACCATGCGGGTACTTCCCTTCTGCTACTGCCGCAGGTCCTGCCCATGCCACTACCGCAGCCTCGCATCTCTTCCCCCCTCTCCAACAACCGTCAGCCAACCCAGCACCGAACGGACGGACCACCCTGTGAGATTATTCACTCTCTCCTCTGCTGTATCACTCCCACCATGGATAGTTTGTGGAATGAATGATCGTATCACTCTTCAGGAATGTCTGCTGGTTTTTCAGTCCCTGCATCATTTGCATTTATCTACCTTGCAGCCTTTTTCTTTACCCGCAAAAATTGTATGTTTGGAGAATGTCCCTACCGTGATACATCCCGAAATGTCAGCCAACGAGGGTTTTCTTTGAGGCGGCGAGAGGCCTGGGCCCACAGAAGATCCTCTGCCATGTCTGGACTTTCAACCTCCATCTAGATCCCAAGCTCCCGAGCTGCAAAGTTCCTGTTCCCTTGCACATGGCAGCTTTTGTAGTTTTAACCGTCTCCCTGCAGCTCGCTATTATGACATGCAGGTGCTCAACAGGCTGTTAACAGCAAAGGTGATGATCTTTTCTTTCTGTTTTTAAAGATCAGTCACTGGCCCTCAGCCTGAATGTCCATCCAGCCTGCTGTAGACAGCAGTTAGCGATGGGGGAAGCTTTAGCCTATCCATAGAGACACAGGGTGTTAACAACTAATTAAAGCATTTACTGCCTCACTAAAACTCCAGTATTACTGTTCTCTCCCAATTATTGGCTCTATTATCAGCTTTTATGGACTCAGGTGAGCTTCCGGAGAACGTTGTGGTTGTTTTGGCGTTTGAGTGGTCAGCTCCGTCCCTCCATAGAATTACAGGATTCAGAACAGCTATGAAGCTGTTGAAGCTCTGAGGCTTATAAGAAAGAGAGGTTATCTTTTTTAAAGTGACACGCCGCACTGATGGATCATTTGCATATCTGTTTTTCTTGTTACATTAAATGGAATATGCTTCCGCAGCTGTTTTTCTTCTCTCTCCGGCAGAGAGCCATCTTTTGTGTGGTTCCAACATGTGCTTTCCATCCTTCTCTCTCTCCGTCTCACCTCTTTGTGTATTAATCCATCTCTGTCTCCCCTCTGTCCACTAGGTGACAGTAATGACACAGCTCTCCCCTCTGGGGGTTGGGGATGGGATGAGGTGTAATCTTTGTTGACACAAGGTGAATTGGCTGAAAACTGGAGGTTATAGACTGGGTGGGTGTGTCAGCAGCACTGGAGATTGTTGTAGTGGTGTGGTGACGTGGTGGTGAAGTTAATGATGGTGGTGTCTGCAGTGGGAAGTCCACACTTACTACCCGTTTAGTATTCTGCTTCACATCACTCAGCAGCATATAAAGGCTCACCATAATGGCCCATTTGATGCGCTCTGCGAAAGCTCAAAAAGGTATTACAGAACATTGAACTGTGTTAGTTTTGATTGTTTTAGAGTTGTAGTCGTAGTAGAAGTTGTAGTTTTTTCAACACCATTATGTCTAATACCACCTGGCATCTAAGCTACTCTGCAACTCAAATAGGAGCCCAACTTTTTTTTTTTTCTGACAGAACCATCATGTTCCAGATGTGTTCATTTGGTCTGATTTTAAACTGAATGTTGTTTAACACAAATATATGAAAGTGGCTTTTTCAAACAAGATATAAGTGATTCTTGAATTGTTGACGTTTAGGTTTGATCTCTTTTATTTCCCCATGTTTTTATTTGTACTTCTACCACTTACCACCACATGCAGACGGACATTTCAGCCGTTTATAGAGTTTGAAATTGAAGAGGTCGTCAATTTCACAAGTGTTATTCCCCATTCCCATTTTAAACGATATGCTCAATGTTGCTTAACATGGGACAATGTAATGATCATGGTTTGTTTTATGTCCAGTTTTAAATATTCCGACTTTGTTTCTGAGAAATCAGGTTCTGTCCATGATCTCTGCAAAGCGGTTGGCTCATAAGACTACAACAACTGTGAGCCTTGGTTGCTGTTGCTATGGAGATTATCATTATCATTCGCCGATAGCGATGCACATCACCAAATTCCAAGCTCCGTGATTGAATGAATCTTGCCGAAATGCAGCTTGGGAAATTTGAATGCACACAGGCTTTGTACCTTTTTTTTTTTAATCAAAGAAGATATTTTGGTAATCTTTTGTTCCGATGATCTAACCAGGAGAGTTTCATGCCCATCCAAGCCATAGAAGAGATTGAGCTGTGAGTTACACAACGTTGTCTGAGCAATGAGACCTTTACTTCCGGAACCAGGCGCGCTGAAACGGCTCCTTCCACTTTGCAACTCTATTAGCACTTTTAGCAATATATTTAGACGCCTTTCTAACTTGTTTTCTCCTGCTCTCAACAGCAGCAGGTGGTTCTGTGCAGACTGTAAGTCTCTCCACATAATCTCCAGCAACTGCAGAAGTAGCCCCTGGTGTACAAGTACTGCTGGTTGGGGGATCACTGCTCTTTGCTAGTAGTGTTTCCTCTTCACTCTCCCACCAAACATCAGGATGTGACAGAGAACAGCTGTCTGGTGTAATAACTTAACGTGTGCAAACTAGAACAGTGTGGGCCACAAAATGATATGTAACGACCACAATAACGTGCATTCAAACAGGCCTGGCTGCATGTACACACACACACACACACACACACACCCCACAACAACAGTATTTTTGCTGTTCTGCAGCTAGATGGCTGAAATAATGAGCGTTTTATCGGTTTTGATCATTTAAATTCAGCTGTGATGCAGGAAAATAAACAGCATTGTTCCTCAGTTACTGTCAGGCTGCGTGTTGGAGCTCTCTGAGAAGAGTGAGAAGAGTTTGCTGCACGGACGAGCTATTTGTGTTTTCTCACTGTTTTGGTTACCTGTAAAATCTGTCTGCTGCACTGATTTATTTTGAATATTATATCATGATCACACATCCTTGTCACACTTGATGAACGCTATAATAGTGTGGCAACATTTTTGCACTTTTGTGAAGTTCATGTAATTACAGTCAGGTAATTAAAGCATTGGTGCCAACAGCCAAGAAGTATGTACCTGTGTGGTTTTCAGGCTGGATTTGACATGCAGGCATGTGTGGAGGTTTGATGAAATGCTGCAGACAGGTGAGTTTTAGGGAAAGTACACAAAGAGGCTGAGTGAAATGATTTAGCGCCGCTGTGTTGTCAGGTTTTTTACGCATGTTTTTTTTATTCGAATGAAAGAATTGCATGGTTTCCAGCTGCTGATTGAGCACATTTTATGATGGGCTTGTAGAGGCAGTTGGATAATATCTTAAATATGTGGCTCTTTTTTTGCTCATGTTTGTATTCATACTTCTACCACTTACCACCACACGCAGCCGGACATTTCAGCCGTTTATAGAGTTTGAAATCGTAGAGTTTCACAAGCGTTATTCCCCATTCTGTGTTCCCATTTTAAATTTGTCTCGAAACGATATGCTCAATGTTCCCTCCACAGTTGGATAATATCTTAAATATGGGGCTGTGTATCTGAAGCCATGTGGAAAACCTAAACCACAATACTATACTCCTAAAGTGTTTCATTAAGGACTTAGTGTATGTTTATGATACAAAATATTTATATTTTGGTATCAGATTAATTTATTAATTAGAAAAAATAATATGTTTTAAGCCTGAATCCCCCAATGTGGGCAAGTAGCCCGAATGACCCAATTTTAAAATAAAATATACATATTGTGTGTGTGTGTGTGTATATACATATATAAACCTTTTAATGACACGTAAAACAAGCTTTGGTAGATATAATGGAGCAATTAACAAATAGAATATAACAAATACTAATAAGTTAAAGACAAGTTTTGGTGGCTGACCTTGGGGCTTGGCTTCCTCACTACTACCTCAGCAGTAGCTTGATCTATTGTATAAAATGTATTTCTCAACAAAGAACCACATTAAAATATAAAAAACTATGTAGCAGAATTATAATATTTTTTCAAATGTTATTTCCTTCCAAAGTAATGATCTTGTGACCCTGTATGGGCTCTTGGCCCCCACTTTGGGAACCACTGGTTTGTTGGGAACAATATAGGCTATTATTAAAATCTCCTCAAAGGTTTCTAGCTCCGTTTTGTGCTTATATTTGTACAACTATATGGCCAAACCCTGCATCCTTTTGTTACAGGATTATATAGTTTATTTAGATGGTAACAGGTGTCCTGCAGGAGTTGGAGACAATTTGCTTAAAAAGCGAACCTCATGAAAGAATCAGGCCGAGATGACACGGAGCACTTCCTCTCAAACATCAGTCACACCATGGTTTTGCATTCATTTGGTCCCCTTTTCTTCTCCTCCCGTCACCTGCTTCCGCGCTGCTGCTATGTTAATGGTTTTGCTATTTGCATCGGATGGTCGCATGTAGAAAGAAAATGTGACCACAGGTGTCAAGAAAACAGTGACAGTAATGGAGGAGGGAGACTCCGACACTCACGGAGCTGCACTGTCAGCTCAGTCTGTCTGTCTGTCACTAACTTATCATTAGCCCGTCAGCCCAGGCAGCTCAGGCCTTGACCCAGTCAGCAGCACACACACCTCGCACACACACATTTTACACTTCCATCAACATCACAGAGTTCATCTCAAGTTTGACAGACAGGGATATCCCCGAGCTGACGCTTATAGCCAGTGGGGAAAATGTGTCAGGACTTCTAAATCTCAACCGTACACTCAACTGAAAAACCAATATGTCATTTGCAAACGGGATATATAGTCCATATATGTTGTTTGATTAATAAAGCTTTTGTTTATTTTATTTTTATTTAACAGATGTTTGGGTTAGGGTGTTGCCCAACTGTTATGCAAAAAAAAGGGGAAGCATCAGGTGAAGTCAACAATTTAATTGTCTTCTCTTTTCACCTCGCTGAGGTTCTGCAGGATGTGTGTCATTATTAAGAACTCGTTCTGTTTGTGTTGACCTACATTCACCTGTTTTATGAGAATCAAAGAGTCCATACACAAAGTTCCTTTCATAGAAAAATCGTCCCAAATGAATAAAATAATCTGTTTTATTTGATACCGAATGAGTGGGAATAGCAGCATTAATAAGAAAAAAAAAGTAAACATTGTCTCTAAAAATCATAGATCATAAAATATATTTGTGATGAGGTTTTTTTTGCATTAGAAAAGAGGGAATTATCTAGTTTAATTCAGTTCTTAGTATATTGAAAAAGAAGTTTTAGATGTAATGATTTAACTTGTGGATATCCGCACTGTGCGCGTTCGGAGGTGATAATAACAGATGAAGCAGCAACGCCAGTAGCCGACGCCGGCCCTAGGAATGCTGGGATGCTTGCACCTCTGGTCGGGGGCCCTCAGTTAAAAAATCCCCAGCTGTCATTGGAGATGGCCCCGCTTGTTTTTCTAAGCACCCTTTGAGCTTTTTCAAGTGCAGAATTAGAGACTGTTTGGGGAGTTAACCGGGACGCTTCTGCGCTCCAGACAGGAAGCCTGATTGGTGATATCTGTGATTAATAGCTCTCTCTCTCTCTCTCTCTCTCTCTCTCTCTCTCTCTCTCTCTCTCCAGATGTCTTGAGCCATTATCCTGCATGTTTTCTTTAAATATGTAAATTCCTACATAATCAGTTCCTCCACACTAGTGTTTGTTTTAGGAGATAAAGTTAATATAATGTTCTTTTTTTCCTGTTCCTGCTGGTTTTAGTTATTTGTTTTTCCACTAATTTGCTGAGAACAGATTCATCCACCTCTGACAGAAGAGCAGAGTAAGATGGGGAGCATAAATCACTTTTAATAATGGTTGCCTACTTCCGCATTAATGCCATTTTTTATGAGTCCGCCACAGCTATCGCTGGCGTGGAGGCATTATGTTCTCGGGTTGTCCATCCCATTCTCATGAACGCTATATCTCAGGAACGCCTTGAGGGAACATCTTCAAATTTGGCACAAACGTCCACTTGGACTCAAGGATGTATTGATTAGAATGTGGTGGTGAAAGGTCAAAGGTCAAGGTCACTGTCCCATTCTTATGAACACGATATTTCAGGAATTGTTTGGAAGGACTTTCTTCAAATTTGGCTCAAATGGCCACTGTGACCTCACAAAACATGTTTTTGTCTGTAACTCAAGAAGTGATGACATTTTCTACCCACAAGGTCAAAGGTCAACATCCCTGTGACGTCATAATATCTATCTAAAAGTGATATTAAATGTTAGATAGAGGAGATTATTAGACCATATTTCACGGTTGGTCAAACATTGAAAAGGTGACACTTTGGTGTCAAAGGTCATTGTGATCTAAAAATAGGTTTCAGCCATAATTTAATAACAAATTGGGTGATTCCATGACTTGTTGGTGGAGGCATACAACCGCGGGGCGCTTTAATTACCTTTTTAATATATAGGAACTAAAGGCATTTATTTTGCCCCAAAGCCCCTCTCCCCATGAGGTGATTATATGTTCTTATGACAGATCACTCGTGACATTATTGTATCAAAATGGTTTATACTCCATTTCAATTTTAACGTGATCAGTTTGGAATTGTTACACCGCCTGTTTGCTTTAAAAACAAGTTTGGCTCCAAGGCAGTATTTCAATACTATGGTGGGCCTCACTTGGTAGTAACTATAGTTTATTGGCCTCACCTAAGCAGGCCGGCCTCATGTCATTTTACATTTTATTTCACCCACTTCCCACTGATTTGCTTTGTTTAGGACAACCGCAACTGTTTTCTTACAAATATAGTGTAAATGTATTATCCTCTGTCATAGTAGGCTTGTATTTTAATAAACTAGCACAGTAAATGTTGCATAAAAATGTAGTCAGGTACAGGCTGTAATTATTTGTTATGAAAGATAAAGGCGGCTAAAATCAACACAACCCTAGTATAGTTTTTAAGGAGTGGCGGGTTGGTATAGAGGAGATACAAGTCTGGAAAATACCTTCTTTGCAATCAAATAAATCATTCTTCTTTTTCTTGTTGGTATATACATATACCAACAAGAGACCATACTCAGTCTCTGTATGGTATAATTATACTCTCTTCCTATGCATCTTTTTATTTATCAGCACGACGTTCTGCATTCTTTCACCTGAGATTAATCAGAGTTGCTGCATCAGATCGCCAAGCCCAGTTGCTGATGGATGTCACGTTGGCTTTGTTACCGCAGATGACAAATTGCAAGGGAGGAGCAGCTCACTGGGTTTGTTTAGCATTCCAGATCCGATGTGTTTTGAAAAGTATTAATGGATGACATGGAGGCGTGAGATATCACCTGCAGGTTCAGTCAGGAGCTCGTGTCAAAACCAGTGCGGGGCCATCATGACACTCTTACGCCTCATCTCACGCCTTGAAACCACTACGATTTTCTGCTTTGCCTCTCAGTGAACCAAGAAATTAATGGTGTAGTAACATGCTTTTAAAACAATTAGCAATATGTATGTTCATTACTGAAATGAATCTAATTTCAAATGTTCAACAACCGGTTTTCATGTTGTAGGTTTTGTTAACCAAGGATGAAAAGTATGTATAATCTCTAATTTTGCTATTGTCACTTTTTCTCAAACACTGGATAATAGTGTTTAAATGAAAATAATCCATTATTCGATGAGAGCAATTAATTATCTATTATTAACATATTTGAGAAAGTAGCGTGTAAGCTACCATTAGAGACTGTAGCATTTACCGGGTCAAGTAAGCATGTGAAATGAATGACCAGTATGTCTCATGTATTAGCCCATTTAACTGTGCTTCCTGTGGCGGTGACCTTCTCCCTGTGGCTGCTGGGAATTACAGTCACTCAGTCTCTGTCTCGGCTTGATGGATGACACCTGCACCCGTTGAGCAATCGCTCCCTGGCGCACTATTGTTTTTCTTTCTCACTTTTGCGTGGGAGCAAACTGTGCACATTCTCGAGCCAAAACCAACGCGGATAATCATCTCATCTGCGTGATGTATGACTCTCTCTCTCTGGAAGACAAGTCATCAGCAGCCGGGAATGTCTTGCCAATACGGTGGTAGCAATAATAGTGCTACCAGTGAAGCTACTTGTTGGGGCAGTCCCGAAACTTACAGCATTGCTGAAAAAAAAAACCCCAGCTGAATAAGGGACCCGGCCTCATTGTTTCTGCTATATGGTCTTCTTTATCCAACACCTGAAACAAAAGCCAAATTCCACAGGTATTAAAGCGCTTCACATGAAATCCAGGCATCGAATCAAAACTATATGTTGTCACAGAATAAAATGAGTGTAATATCTCACTGTATCCTTGCAGCGCTTTTGTTTCCACTATGCAATTATCCATAACACTGTGTCTTGGCGCCGAATGCATTTGTGGCGAATAGCAGTCTTCTAGTGTATATGTAAGAGTGTGTCTTAATAGCTGTGCTCCACACACTCCTTTGCCATTAGCGCTTGTGCCTAACTGAGTGTGTCTTTATGTGTGTGTGTGTCTGCAAGACGCTGGCTGACAAGCCCTGTCACTACCATTGTGGTTAAGAAACAAAAGAACCATCAAACGATGGAATCTCCCAACGTGTCACTCACAATGCCTTACACAGCAACCAGATGGCACGTCACTGTCATGTCACCCGTCTCCTCGCAGCTGGTGGAGGTGGGTGCCTGCAGGAGAAGCTGGAGCCAGAGAAGGGAAGGCTAAGCAACTCGGCAGCATCATCTCCTTGGTTTGCCCTCACCATGCTCAGTGACTGTGCATCAGAGGCTATAGAGGGGTGTGAAGTGCTCCCGAGAGTGTGTGGGTTCACTACTGCCGCGCTCTGTGATTAAACAGTAGTACGTGCTGACAGCTGGGGTAGAAGAGCATGATGCACGGCGGCACAGTGGAGTGAGAAGCTGCCTCTCAGTGGTGTCGAGGAAATTACATATTTGGTGTCTGCGGGCCTTAATGCCTTGACCTTTCCATGACGTGTCGCCACCAGCTTCATGTCAAACATTTCCTGCAGAACTGGAGCAGAAATAATTTAGCTCCTTAAAATATCAGCAATTACCTGCTTCACTAAGAATAGCATGAACAGATCAAAATGTTTTGCAGTGACAGGTTGCATCTTGTGGATCTTTCATCAGTTGTATAAGTGCAACGCCCTTTTCTGCAACTTCTTTGTTTTATTATTTGATTGACAAGGCACACAACATTTGTTCTGATGGAAAAAAAACCCTCAGTGCTCTTTTCACCTTTTACATACACAACCCACAGAGAACCTTTTGTGACTAGAAGATGTCAAAAGGTATTCTGGTACATTCTGAAACACTTAATCACAAAATGACTTGTATGTTGCGTTAGTCATTAACTAAGACCTTTACTGTACAACATCTAATGCTGTCTGAGAATAGAATAGAATAATAGTACTATCAGTACTCAGTTACATGTGTTATCATGGTGAGTGTACTAAATCATAATATATTGATCCTTTCCTGTGTGGCAAACCCCCTACTTTAAATTTGGTTTAAACAAGAGCTGAACTGCATGTCATACAGGGGTCAATTTAGGATTATGATCGCACACTTTCTCTTCTGTTAGTTCTTCCTGCAACCCCTACGGCCTGTCGTCTCATCTGCCATCAGCTGTCCTTTAAGGTGTCTCGTCTGCAAGGGCGTTAGACACACGCTTAAACCAACACAACCCAGTTTTGCATTCACACATGTCATCACTCTGTCCTTCTGCAACTGCCTAGTTGGAGGTACGACATACATTGCTAACTGACATTGGCCTTGCATGTGAAGACACTGGTCCATAGTGCGCACACAATACTGCCCGCCTGAGAACTGAAGTCAACACGCTGAACTAATCACTGTATCTGAATTGCACAGTGGGGCGAGCCTGTTAATTAGTAAAGAGTGTTAACTACTGTTACCTTTCTAAGTTAATGAAGCATTTGGTAACCTGTATCCTTTAGAGTTCCTGTAATCGGAGGTTTACGATGAGGCCCGACATCTAGTGTGAATCGTTTTAAGTGAAGTATCCAGATGTGCACAGCGGCTCTGGTCACTTGCAGGTATAAGTAACCAGTAGCAGTGTGCTCCTTTGGCTATTAATGAAAATGTATATCGTCATTTATTTTATAGTTTGTTAATGACGGAAATGCAAACACATAACTTCCACATGATGATCTGGGATGAATCTTTACATTACTGACATGTGTTCTGCTGCCGCTGTTTATGGTCCCTCCTCTCTGTCTATCTACAGTGGTAATATCTGTAGTTTTTTTTTTTTTATACTCCCTGTTCCACTTTACAAATGTGAGAGAAACATACCGTACCCATAAAAAGAAAATGTAGCACCCTTTTAGCTACACTACAAGTAATAATTAAAGGCAGACTCCTGTGCTATATGGCCTACATATCATCTCAGAAAAACACATTGCCCCCTCCATTGTTGTGTATCTGGTGTGTTGCGACAGACAGTGACTAAAGATGGAAGACAAATTAACGAATGTTTCTAAACAGAACTGTACAGTAAATCATTGTCATATTGAGGCCAAACTGGAAACATTTTCTTGGCAAAATATCAGCCTTCAGAATCCGTTAAAAAACACATTTTGAGTCTGTATAGTGATCTAACAATGCTCGTATCACAGCATGGTGTAGGACATTTTACCTGTTTCACAAGAACGTTGTTTTCTCACTATAAAGCTTTCTTCTGCAGGAGCATTTAGGAGATTTTGAGAATATAAGAAGATGTTATTTTTGTCTTCTCTTTGTTTTTGCTTCCCAAGTTTACCGTTTGGACGAGATTGCAGAAGATCTCCTTTCCCCCCAGACTTAGCTCTCCCACCGCCACATCACCTGTCGCAGCATGTTGGGTCACTTCTTAGCATCTCCGTGTTTGCACAGGCTGATCAAGCAGGCAGGCGGGCAGGTCTGGTTTCATCATGTAATCTGATTACCTGCTGAAAGATTTGATGCGCTTCATCTTGACTGCCGACCTTTTAATACCAAGGCCAAAAAAATGATGCATCCAAAGAAGTCCTGCATTACCTTTTCAGTGGAGTATCATTAACAACCGTAGTCAGGTCAACTGAGCCATGACGGATGGAATTTTGTTTGACTTTTACCCGCCGGTAGCTTGGTTCAGAAGTTCTTGGTCCTCCCATTCGTACATTAAGATGCAACTGCGGACAAAGTCATTTTTTCTGTAGGATTTCACTGGAAGGTAATTACTTCCCTGGAAAAACCCCAGAAGACACATTCTTTTATAGACAATATGTTTAATTGAGCAAATTAGAAAGAGTCCTTATTGCACAGCAGCTGTGTACACACACAGTGGAATCTGCAAGGGAAGCCCTCAGAGCACCAGTAAAGGGACGCAGTGAGAAATTGTGAGTAAAAAATAAAAAAAATATCAACCCTGATTGAGTCAGAAGGCCTCCGTGCCAAAGCAGTGGCTTTTCAACACAGATGCACATAGTTAGCGTGCGTGTGAAACCTCAGAGTCCCTCACTGATCGCCCGGCTGCATTGATTCTCCAGCTGCTGGCACATTGTTGATGTACTGGTTTTGCATGGATGATATGGTTGGTGGCTTCAGCCCTTCAAAATGTCCACAATTATAGTCACTCGCAGGAATTTTGGAAAGAAAGTCTCATTGGATCATTTAGACCCATGTTCTCGCAAAGATGGTGCAAGGCTCGGAACAGCAAGGATTACTGAGGTAGTTAAATTAGGCAAAGTGGTAATCAGAGTGATGATAAGGTTCTCTTGGAAGGCTGGCAGGCGTTGGCGCTCGCTGTCTTGTCAAAACCATTTGGTAGCAACAAGAAGTGCACTTGTACTTTATAAACTGCTTTAAAACTGAAAGGGGGGGAAAAAAAACCATCAACATGAACAATCTGCCACTGACTTTTGCCCCAGTGAGAGAGTCAGGCAACTTTCTTATCAGATTATTCGAAGGTCAACTGTCACACTTGACACAACACATCAGATTGATGTTGCTATCTGATTTACTGTAAAAAGAAAAGCAGCAAGGGTGAGACTACTCACAACGCCACATATTGATGGATTGAAAAATCCTACAAACCGAACATATCAAGCAGCATTCCCCTAAATGTCCATCCTTATTGAAGTGACTTATCCTGACTATTTTTGCTTTTTAGGTCTGGTGGAAATCTGTTTGATGCATCCCCTCGATGTAGTGAAAACAAGGTAAACCACCCCTTCCACCTTAACAACTCATACATTAACTCGTATTTTGGGCAATTTTATCTAACGTATAAGCTACTTACAAGAAAGCCATATTAAGTCCACATCTGCCTTGAATCCTCTCGGTGGGTATTTGGGTATGTGTGTTGAGGTTCAGAGCATACCGGGTCTTTTTTCCCAGCTCAGCGGGCCGGGCCAGCTCTGCTCTCATTCTCCACACAAGTGGGCACTGATGCCAAGAGCCTTAGACATTTTGTGGAAAATTAAATGCATCATTTACCCATTTATTCCCCACACAATGCTAATGTTAGATGTTTTTATGTTTGCAAACGACTCTTTTTTTGCCTGGACTTTTGTAGCCTATTACTTAATTCCTTTTTTTTTGTACGCCCCGTGGTTCTTGTGCAAAAAGGGGGCTTGCAGGATAAATTATTGCTGCATTTGAATAAAATGTATTTTTGTTACCGTCTCTTTGTTTGTGTGTTATGCAAGAACAAGAGCGGCAGCAGTCTTAAGCTGTTGAGTGATTAGGAATCTCACACCACAGTGTCTCAGCCAGCCATAAACAGGTCGTGGGCTACTACTAAAGCTTTATAGTCTTTCACAGGCCCAGCCAAGACCTCTGGCTTCGTTCTTAGCCCCCCCCCCCCCCCCGCCCCATACTAGTCAGTAAATTGTACTGCTTTTTCTGTCATTTACGGCAGCAGTTTCTTGGTAAATAAATTGCTTTGCGTGCCTTTTAAAAAAAGTGATATGGTTGCACTTTGAAGGCATTGCCACCACCAGAACACAGAGAAGGAAACGCAGGGATAAAAGACAGGGGTGAGCGGTGTTGTATTAGTCGATATTTGATACTTTGAAGGCACACCGTGTGATTTACGGTCACATGGAGAAGCTATGGGGGTTTATTACAGGTAAGTCTTGAGCGCGGCCTGTCCGTCCTCACGCGGGGTCAGGGTTAAAAGTGCACTCACTATTTTCTTTGTAATGCTCTTCCTTAAAAAGCGGTAAAAGCTGCTCTAAAACTGGACAGGTTTATCTGTTTGTTTTCTGTTTGTGTCGCCACGTATTGATAGTTGTTCTCTTGCTGAGAACGGGTCGGTGTAAACTGATTCCTTTTTGGTCTTGGCTCAGGGTATACGCTTGTTTTTTTTACAAAATACAAGAAACAGACGAGTCTATCTTTTTTTAATTAGATGGCTTTAGAGAACAGCGTCTAAACAACAGGTTGCTGCTTATTTTAAATGCCAGACATACACACCGTACATGTACGTGCATTCTGTACATGCATGTTCACACATCACACATGAATTCATAAACCGAGCATACATACCTGCTAATTGGGACACTGAGGGAACTGAAATCTATTAGCAGGAAACCTTGGAGCCGAGAGTCAGACACAGACACACCTCCACTGGATCTCTCTCTCTCTCTCTCTCTCTCTCTCTCTCTCTCTCTCTCTCTCTCTCTCTCTCTCTCTCTC
>JAVQJL010061362.1:0-16038 GCA_036024295.1 Nannoperca obscura | reverse complement strand
CCCCCCCCCCCCCCCCCCCCCCCCCCACGGGGATGGCACACACCAAATGAACACGTGATGTGAGTGTGATGTGTAAAAGAACGAAACATTCTGTGGCAATTGAAGGGGACGTCAGGTTTACCCACCTGGGGGTGGAGAAACCTCCAGGGAAATCTCAGGTAGGGGCAGGGCACCGTTACTGTCTGGGGCAACACTTTCTGAGCATGTGACAAATATAGTGGTGGATGGAAAGGCTGCTTTTCATAAGCACAAAGCTTCAGAATCTGCAAGGCCTCTCTCAGTCTCACACTCAAACATACACACCAAAACAAACATGAAAACACACAAAACTGTGTACTAACTAGCCTGCACGTAGACATTCACACTTTATCACAATAGATCATATTTTTAATCAGGCCATTCTCACATTTGATACAACAGAGACATACACAAGAAAAAGTTATTGTAAGACCATTTTCTTGTTTATAAATGTGCTGTTAATATGTCAAGATTAGGATTATGCAAATGTCACTGAAGTTCACAATTTAAATCAACTCATGCTTGATACTTCAATCAAGGTGTTGCGGTAGTTTGGTGTAGATTCCCATTTTGTAGCGCCACCACAACACTTGCTGGAAGTGTCGTGCATTGTCAGGCAGTGCAGTCATTATACCTTAAGTAATTGTGTTATAATGTCTTCAAGATAAGGCATTGGCAACAAGAGGAATTGCACTGGAAATGGCTTTACTGGATCATGAAATGCAAGTTGCCACTAATATGTCCATGTGTCGTTACACATGTTACGACGGCAGTAACGTATTTTTGTACTGTGTTACTGTTATGTGACTGCTTTCTGTCAGTGATGTAGTGTAAGGGGTTACATCACAGTTACTAATCTACGTAATGCTCCTTTACTTTCAATATTTTGATTGAGGGCTAAAATCAGTTCTGACCTGCAGTCTTAAATAAGTCTAGAGGAATTATTTATCTCGCAAATTATAACTTAGGAACATTTTAAGTAAGACCCTAAAAAGCTCCATGATGAAGTCTCAAGATGCTGCAGCTCCAAGGTCAAACCCCAGCGCCGGCAGAAAGCCAATCGCATGCCAGCACTTTGCTCTCATGGGACGGCTGGGGGTGTCAGCTGAATCAACAGAGGGAGATCAGCTGGCTGGCAAGAGGAATGTGAGAGATGCTGACAGCTTGGTGGTGGCCACAGAACACTCTGGAGCACAGCAGCTCGTCCATACTGCCGACTATTGGCTCCACATTTACACTCCTATTCGCCTGTGTTTGCACATTCACGCCCAGTTCAGAGCTGTGATTGGGTAGACACGCTCACTTTTACCCTGTGCCTGTACACTTTAGCGCAAACAAGGATTGGTGTCCTTCTTTCACTTGTGCTACTACCCTTGTTTTTAAGTAAAAGGATTGTATGTCTGTTCTTGTGCATACATTGTGCAGCTATAATCTGCTAGACTGTGAGGTGACAGGGGGAGATTAGATGTCTGTCACCGTCCACTCACCTTCTGGCTGACCATTTGGCATCTCATCTAAAGAAAGAAAAACAAAACACATCACTGTCAAACATGACAATAAGATATCCTGCATCATCTCTTTAATGCAATCAGCGCAACATAATCGCCATAAAATGTATTTCCGTGTGCACATTGACCTGTTTTATTCATCCATTCACCACTAAGCTATATCACCTTTGTGTTGGATGACTGGCTCGTACCGTTAGACATCATGTAGTCTTAACTGATTATGATGAAGGCCCCCATGGCACACCATTTGTTTGCCCTCTGCTTCGTCTAGACTTATGAAAGTAATCGTGAGGGAGGGGTAGCGACAGAAACATTTTTGGATACGACATTTAAACCTGTAACAGGACTAAATGCAAGGCCTCAACATATCAAAGCAAACTTAAAACACCTGGCATGCATTGACAAAGTTAGAAAATTAACCTCTTGTGTTATTAGTGGGTCAGTAGAGCAAGGAGACATGAGGGGTTGTGTAGCACTCATGGGAACTTCAGACTAGTCATGAAACAGCGGTGTGTTGTTTTATTGTCCTTTATCAGATTGTTTTATTGTTAAGGGGTTAGGGCAAAGCTTCAGACCCTGCACATGTAGCTGCCGGAGCTGTCTTGCACCTCCTCAAAAACATAACACCACATTGAGGTGACGGTTGCTGCAGAAATACCATGTGGGAACCACAAGAACTGTGACCAGTCAGCTTACAAGTCAACATAAAGCAAGTTGTAGAAAGGCTAATCCTCTTCATTTCAGGAGCACACATGTAGCAGAGACATCGTCCTACTCAACTTGATCGTCACTCACCTTCCCATTGTCTGTCATTTTCACAAAGTAAAAAATAAGATTGTAAATGAAGCCCAATGTCTGTATCTAGTGTTGCGGTGGTGCTATCAGCAGGTGAAAGCTGAACTATAAATCAAAACCTGGTTAAGTTTCTGTCTGTTAATCTAAATGAACTGAAACAGCAAGAGAACGATCACAGCGGGCTGGCCCGAAGAAAGAAGTGGGTGCAGGGATCAGTGGTACATATTTGGAGTGACCACAGTTGACAGCCTTGTTGCCATCACATGTTCGGACCTGTCGGGATCCTCACAGCACTTCACGAGGAACTCCATCAACAATAGTCTGAATTCTTCAGGGATGCCGTTGTGCTTGCGTATGTCTATGTTTCTTTGTCCATCTCATTGGAAATTCTGTTTCTTCATACCTTGATTTTGATAACATTTTATATTTGCAGAAAACATAAAACACAGAACGAGCATAGGGCCAGCACGTCAAGCACTGGGACTTAGAAGCAAACAAAACCAAAATGGTAGAAAAAGACCCAGTGTCTGTCACCTGAGAGTCCATTTCATCCTGTATATAATACTTTGTCTTTTTTACTCACAGACATAAAAATCTTGGTTATCTCCAGATGATATAGAGAAATTCAATTTCAATACTAAAATCCAGTATCTTTGATATTAAGTGTCCCACTTTCTCCCCAAATGGCTGAATATATGGATAATAACCACCCTGATGTGTCTTTGAAATCCTTTTACGTAATACAGCCAACACTCTGAGACTTAAATCTCTTCCTTTACCATCTTTAACTTTGGAGAAACCAGCCTATGAATACTGCAACCCTAATTCAATGTATGTCCACTGTATGCACCACTTTTAACAGCCATTTCACCTTTCGCTTCTTAGCTTCTGATATCTACACCATTTGTAAAGATTCCATCTGACAATTCCTATTCTAAATAAGCCAGACTCCCACCTCACTTCAAAACAATGTGTCGCTGGCCACCGGGCCACAATCCTACAGGGTCACATCATGCAGCCGAGGATCGCGGCTCTGTCTCATCACCGTTGAGATAATGAGAGTGGAGAAAGGTTTTGTTTTACCTCTGAGGACTCCCAGTGCAGCTGACAGGGCTGCAGGTATTTTCAGCTGTTGCCCCTGCTGGCGCGCTGACAGAAGGGCTCATACAGGCTCCGATGTGAGCCAAACAGCTTAATTTTTCCTAATATAGACCTATATTGCTTTAATAAAGATGAACCTATGGTAATGATACTGTTTGTCCTTGTTGTGGTTCTTGTTTTTTGTCATCCTGGTTAGACAAAGTCTTTACAGAGGAACTTTAATGAGACTTTAAGTGTCTGATGAGAGCTGTACGTGGTTGGCAATTAGTTGCTGACAGGCTTTCCCCCTGTATGTTACCATGGGTCTCATTTATGAGGTGGTATTCTGTAACAAAGTGACAGTGTCAGAGGACAGAGCCCAGGGAGAGTAATGGGTATTAATGACAGCAAGTATCATGAGTTGAAGACATGGGGTTGTCGACAACTGAAACCCCAAACTGAGTAGCAGTGAGACGAATACTGTAAGGCCTCCGGGAACAGGGTCTGAGGTTTGATTGCGAGGTGTCTGATCTCTGAGTGATCCATCCCGATCTGAGGGTGACAAGGAGATGTCTGTTTTGGGGAGTGGCACAGGAGAGGAGGAGGGGGTTGGACGGCTGTGGAGGGAGATGGCAGGGAACAAGGAATGGGGATTAAAAGTGCGCTCATTCTGAACTATTCCAGGGACAAGAATCCCCGTCCCAAGAGATCTGTGGGCGACTTACTCGGTCCGTCATCTCTGGTTCAAATTTTTTAAAGACTTGAGAGCGGGGTGTCTAAAACAACAGCGTTGGCATTCTACTCTTCAGCTGTTCAGACTCATTTAAAGAACAATACTTTTCTACCCTCATTTATCTGCTGCTCTGGGCTATGCAGCTATTTATGGGAAGTGTTTGTAGCAGACTGGAATCTGCTGCCTCTATTTCCCCAACAGCTTTGTCTCTGAGGGGATCAGGGATGTTTATGGCAGTGGACATGAACACTGTGGGGGCAACTGTTTTGTACACAATCAACAATACAATGGTGAATAATGATAAAGACCAAGCTGAGCTTCAGCATCACTTCAGGGAACCAGGCTTCTTCTTCTGTTGACTACAAGTGACCCGGTAAGGGACGGGGATCAAATTTGGGATGCTTGAGCTCGCAGCTGGCAGTTCAAAGTTCAAGGTTCATTTTGTATGTATCAATGCCAGCAAAAGAGCTTCTCTTGAAAATGCAATGTCCACTGTCCAAAAGGCACGGGAGAGTCAACCTAACAAATCTGTGTAAAAGAGCTTTACAATCTGTACAGCACCATCTATCCTTAGACTCTTGGTTTGGATAAAGAATAACTCCCCATAAAGTTTAACGCAAAGAAAAGCAAAGGAAGAAATCTCAGTAAGAACAACTGAGGAGGAACCCCTCGTCCCGGACAAACAAAAATAGATGATTTGTGTAGAATTGTGTTAGTGTTTATGTGCATATCATGCCCGGCGCTTCAGGAACAACTACAGACAGATCAATGATCCCCTGAAGGATAAAGAGTTTATTAAAAACTTGTATCGGCTCTCATCAGGAAGCCTTCCAAGATCCAAACAAAATGTTCCACTACCTTTACATGGGCATGTCTGGGTCGTCGGCAGACCACCAAAGAGCTGAGCTAATGGGGAGGGGGGGAGTAATACTATATCCTAATGACAGACAAGAGCGGATTAAAAGGGAATGTCGATGGACATGATGGTACGGATGAGTGACGTTATGGTGTGGAGGAGTGATCCAACGTGAGGGCGGCAGAGGCGATGGTTTAAGATGCTGTATGTGGTTGAATATGGCGTTGAATTATGGGCAGGGGGCAGGTCTGAGGGGTCCAAATTGACCATTCCTGCTCAGGTCCCGTCAATCATCAGGAAGACAAACACGATCAGGTTACTTTTTATCCTCATATGAGGGCCCTCACTCAATTCATCCAAACTGCAACATCCTTCACAGATCTTTGCTTGTGTCCGGCGCGGCCCTCATCAACATTCCTCCGCTGTGCCTCATCATTGTGTCTTTCTCCAGCTGGATCACACACAACAATCCAGTATGCCAAACCCCAGGACCAATGGTATCTGTTCATGAACCTCAAATCTTCTCTTGCCCCCCAGGATGGTGGAAACATGCATGCATCAGTAATACAATACCACTGTCAAAGTCACTTTGAGGATTCCTATGAACAAGCTTGCAGACGAGCCATAAAGTGATGGAGCTCCCTGCAGCAAGTATCGTCTGACTTTGTTTGTTTACTCCCCTCAAACAAAGACAACAAACAGGCAAACATGGCAAACAACATAATTGGTCTAAACACGATACAGTTAAACAAGCCAACCATTAAAAAACAACACAAGATTACTTTAAAGTTAACATGCAGTACAGCAGGCTTATTCTGGATCTCATGTCAGGTGTGTGTGGCTTTCATGTTACTGCTAGAGGCAACATGCAAACCCCGCCCTCACTGTCAACACTCCTACCTTTCTTTGTGGGCTCTGGCATCTTGAGCCGCGTCCCAAGAAACAAAACGTCAGGGAGTCCAACGGTGCAGGTAGGTAGGTGCCTTCAGAGGAATGTGACTCTACAGGAGGCCAGGTCAGGTGTGGTAGCCCAGGAGGGAGAGAGATGATGATAGGACAGCAGAAGAACAAAAAACCTCTAGGACCCCTCGGACCAGAGTGATGGGAGATGAGGGGGACACAGGGATACGGTTTGGAAGTCTCAGTGGAGGAAGAGAGGAGGACCAGTGACAGATCCAGGAGGGACAGGCTTTAAGGCCTTATATAGAGAGGTGGCATGCTCCTCCTCTCTGTAGTGGACGCTGCAGCACTGTCCTACACCTACTGTTGCATCACTGTCCCCTACCCACTGGCTTCTGTGCCAGCTATTTAGATGAGAAGCGACAGCAAGTAAATATGAAGTTATGCTGCTTTGTGCACAGAAGTGACATCATCATATTTACTAGACTTTGGCTGTAGTTAATTTCTTAATTTTCTTCTCTTCTTCAAATATTACAAGTTCTGCAGTGCCCAGATTTTGCACGAATTCCACAGATCTGCCTGTAGGTAGGTTTTGCCATGCGAGCAGTTTACCCGTTTCCAGTCTTTATGCTAAGCTAAACTAACCGGATTCTTTTTGTAGCTTCAGAGTTACTGTACAGACGTAGCAAATATTATCAATCTTCTCATCTAACTCTCTGCAAGAAAGCAACTAAACATATTGCACAAAATGTCAAACTATTCATTTATGACTAGAAAAGACTAGACCCCCCTCGGTATCAGGGCGAGGGCTGTCAGCTGTGCATCAGAGGTGTGGATCCTTAATGCACAGCAGAAGTATGTGAAGAAGGGAGGAGACTGGGAAATTAGAAGGTGGGATGTAAAAGAGAGAGGCGTCGTCATTGTCACAGGTCTGAGGCTGATGTAATACTCTCAGAGAATCCCTGATGATATAAAACATATTCAGGGAATCTGTGGATTTATTATGAAAGAAACGTATGAAATGACATGCGACTTGATGCCAGATATCAGTTTAATCCGGGGGGGAAGGCTGTCCAAGAACAGCCGGCTTTCCATCCTGGCAAATAAATACTGGGGAGATGCCTGGGCAGTGGTTAAATGGCCTATAGTTAGAAAGCGGCCATAAACCTTGACATTTGACATATATATCTGACATGAAAAAAGTGGTTCACTGTGAATTATGTCACTAATGTAGCTGCCTTCATCTTTTTAGCACGTCAAACACAAGTGATAGATGAGGTGTGGTCTCCGATAAGGTCGCAAAGATTAAACCGGGAGATTTAAAGCTACTGGATTTACAAGCAACAACAAGCCACGGTGCTTTATTAACCAACAAACACACTGAAGCTTCTTCACGTGTGCTGTACCAACTCCTCCAGAGAATCTGGCAACACCATAACCACTTGAGCACGTTAACGATCTCAATAAGAGAGTGCGCTTAAAAAATGCACAATTAATTCCTCCGCCAATCTAACGGGACAGTAAAGGCAAGGCACAGCTCTATTTTTGGGCCTTGGATGCTGTCTGAGCACAGGAATGCAGCTTATATCACCTGTCAGAAATGTACCATCATTGCTCAGACACTCGTATACAGAAAAGATCCTCCAAATGAGTCACTGTCACTACAAAATAGGATCTATAGGTGACATATCACGTGATGTGGAAGCTTTCAATTGAGACAAAACTCTTTCCTTAAATTACTGTTTTGGTAATTCAGTGCTCAAAGTATGTGGCCTTTCTTGGTAACAGACACTCATAGATCAGTTAGCCCATTTATAACCTAGAGCGGGCTCCAGCAGTAAATACTAGGCTTAGGGAAGTATCATGTGGGTCCACTACAAAGAGCACAAAACCATTGGGTACTGCCCCGGACGGCTGAGAGTTCACATCACTGAGGAGATTTAGCCATGAGGTCACACCGCACAGGAAAGGAAAAAGAAGCTGCAGGAGGCTTCGAGATGGACTACACTGACACCCTCTGGTTCCTAACGGCCATCAGAAACTATTAGAGAAAGGAAAACACATGCGCATACTCACGTGTCAACAGGTCAAGAGACACATTAAGCTGCTGCATGATTAATTTCTCTCAGGGGAAAAATAGTATTCCTGCATTTGTAATTTCCAGTAACGCTCAGGAAATCTTCCCAATGAAGAAAAAAGAAGACCAGCCCGAAGCCTTTATCATCACATCTAAATAGTTAGTATAAATCCCAGGAGACAGCAAACAAATAGGATTCATTTCATTTCACATACTGAAAGAGCTTTGGTTACATGAGTATCTGTGGATGAAACACAATTAAAATATTGATGTTTAAGTGTGTCTGTTTTCAAGGTTCAATGTTTTAATTCACCACAACTGACTTTGAAATGAGCTGTCAGCTGTATCTGGTGCAATATATGTACAGTGCAATGTCCCTGTTACTTAAACCAAAAGATAAAAATAAAAATACAATAAAACGAGGACAGAACTGTAAGAGTAAAATATGTTGTCTTTATTTCTTTTTTTATTATTTACACCACAAACTCAACGCATTTGTCACACTAATGATGGAAACGTGAAAGTTAAAGCTTTAAAAAAAAAATGGGAAAAGAGCACATTTCAGAGATGTATGTGAGATGATATGAGCTACACAGAATCTAGTCTACATTACGACCCTCCCCGGTGAAACCTCTGCAGTAACATCAGGGTGTCTCGGCTGAACTGGTAGGTGAGCTTCTTCTTCACCTTGAAGATCTCTCCGGACCGGGCGTAGTTCCTGAGAGCGCGGGACATCTTCTGGTAAGTCATGGGCCTCTTGTTGCCCTTCCTCTGCCCCCACAGCGCCGCCACCTGGTCCTTGTTCGTGGAGGAAAAGCGGAAAACGCCGGCGGCTGCTGGCACCCAGGACACGCAGTGGGCCATGCTCGGATCCTCCAGCATCTCAAACAGAAAGTGAAAGAGTCGCACCTTTCGGCCTGCAACCGGCGAGCAAACAGATTGAGACAGGGATTTAAAAGAGGATTTCGGGAATATAACCGCAGCTGCGACGAACTAAAAACAGTTACTGCTGGTCACAGTAAATAATTTCCTTAAAAACAGTTCCCGTAAAATCTCTTCACTAATGGGATGCCACTTCACGGAGAGGGTAAACCTGTAAACAGTGCGGTTATCTGATAGATATTCAGCTAAGCCATGCACAGCTCCATTGTTTTTTTTACAGTAAAGGGAAGGTCTCTTATTTGCTCTCTTGATATTGTTTCCCGCAGGCTACTAGCAACAGGGGCAATAACAGTATCTTGTGACCAAAAAAAGGAGAACTCACCACACCCCGCCGCTGCGGCCGTGCGTCTGGCTGGTTGTCTTGTTGATACAAAGTTTGGCACGGACTCAGAAAATGTTGCCGTTGTGTGTTGGCTGAGAGCTGGTGGGGCATCGTGTGCCAGCAAAGGCTCAAGTGCAGGTTTGATGCACTTTTGATGGAGAAAAAGGAACAATATCAACAGATTGCAGAATGCTGAACATTTCTTTCCATGCGTTCAAGAGTGTCTTGTGCGTAAAGGTGACTAAAACAAACATTTGGATGCTTACAGGTGGCTGGCAGAACATCCAGTGCTGCTCGCATGACTCTTCCTCTGCTTTCCAGTACAGCTTGTCCACTGTAAAAAAAAAAATTAATTTAAAAAAGAAAGAAAAAAGACTGAAATCAAATTAGTTTTAAAAGTATTATTATTTCATTTCCAAGGCTTTCCTCTTACCAGTGTCTCCAGTTTGTTTGTGGTACTCCTCTAGGAACTCTAATATCACCTCCAAATCAGATTGAGTCTCCTGGAAAGAATTCTGATGAAGATAAATAATTCAAAATCAGCCTTGAATACTGCACAGTTTTCAACTTTTTGCCCTGAAGATATTTTTCAGGAACATTTCTAATGATTTTGCTCTTTACCATCACTGATGACCTTGATTCTAGTGCAGTACAGTCCTGTCAGTTTGGGAGAATTTCACAAAACTGACTTTGAGATGCTCAAGTACCCAGACTCTTATAATACCCCCCACAAGAGCTGGCTTTCTGCATAACACCAGACGTTTTCTAACCCGGGCTCACAGGAACAATGACCACCATCCCACAAAGCCCCGACACCAGCAGCCGACAACCCATCAACAAAGCCTCCCAGCACTGACCACATCCTCCCCGCTGAAGCAGATAAGACCTGGCCTGGAGGCAGCATCTACAAAAGCTCTCTTTTCAGGAAAAACACACTTGCTGCCATATTTTTCCTCACAGGATGTGTCTTAATTTCAGATTTTGTTGCGTGCTTGTTGTAATATTTCACTACAGACGGTGCCAAATCTTTCAACACGGCCTTTATATGTTTGCATGATGTGTTTTCTTTTTTCTTGCACAAAGACGAGAGTGCGACTGCAGTTTGTCGTCATCAAGTCAGTATAAAACAGGCACAAGTGAGAGTACACATTGATTTATTGGTTGTATTCAAAATAATGAAAAAATTAAACAGTTAAATACAAAAAACAATATATAATATTATTAACCATTATTTATTCATAGACAATAAATATAAAGTATACAAACGTTATTTTTCTTTAATACTTTTATGAAGAAAATTATAAAAATGTACATGTCATTACACAGAATGCTTATCACTGGTTGCTTGTTGTAACAACAGGAGACAACTTTCAAATATAAATTGTTTTTTTGTTGTAAACTATCATCTTCATCACCGCCTTATTAACACCACAGAGTCAAAACAGTGGGTCTACATTGCAAAGTGAAAAGGTTTTGTACATCCTATATATACAAATGTTGGCATTAATCTTACATACTGTAGTTGTAATTTCATTATAAATCCTCTAATTTAGACAATATAGTTAGAAATGTTTGTTTCTTATTTAATTTTATTAAAAATTGTTCAAATTTGACACCTGCAGCAGAAAACAGATTTGTTTTGCTGATGAATTGCGAAACTGTTTGCATCTGCTGCTTGTAATGTAAATGTTAATGTTAATTAAAGATCTCTAAGTGATTATAATCTTATACATTCAATATGGGGGATCTCTAAGGAACCACTCATCTTGATCAAATAAGATAATTTTCTCAATCATATTGTGTAGTTTAAAAGTTGTTTATTTACAATTAATTTACAGGGATTCTACACCTAAAAAGTACAAATAATGTACACATTATACACATTTGACCAGCAGTGTATAAATACACTGATAGGGGTTTTCTACAAGAAACACATTTCTTGATTCACTTACAGAATTTTTCTCACTCATATTTTGAGTGTTAACTAATTCATTTACAGTAACAGTCCCCTATGTTGAACACAACATCTAAAACTAGGGGTATTTAAACTGAAGGGTGTTACTGTTTGAGACGTTTGCACTCTAACATGCAGGGACTGAATGTGGACCCAGACTTTTAAAGGACCCCCCCACCTCCACGTCTCTATGATCCAACCATCCTTCGGCTCAGAGTTTGGTTACGCTGTGTGAGGTGAAGCTGGAGGCCAGGTCATAGTCTTCCTGCAGCTGGTAGTGTCC
The DNA here is from genome assembly GCA_036024295.1 of Nannoperca obscura. Taxonomy (NCBI): domain Eukaryota; kingdom Metazoa; phylum Chordata; class Actinopteri; order Centrarchiformes; family Percichthyidae; genus Nannoperca; species Nannoperca obscura. The sequence continues at coordinate 4,570 of JAVQJL010061362.1, read as the reverse complement.
GTACCAGCTGTGCCAGTCCGCGGCTGCGGAGCCGCAGTAGCTCTGCTCGGAGGGGGTTGGCTGCCGGGTGTGGACCTCCTCCTGTGCGGGGTGGCACGGCCGGTGAATGGACACCTGCGCGGTGCCGAGCCTGTGCAGGATGTCTGGGTTGAACTGGTAAGTAAGCTTGCGGCGCACTTTGATGATCTCACCGGTGCGGCTGTAGTTTCTCAGAGCTCTTGCCATCTTCTGATAGGTCATGGTCTTGCGGTTGCCCTTGCGTTGTCCCCAGCACTCAGCCAGCTTCTCCTTGTTCTTGGAGATGAAGTGGAAGGTGCCGCTGCTGCTGTCTGTCCACTGGATGGAGTCGCCCATGTTGGGGTCATTCAGAGCCTCGTGGAGGTATTCATAAAGTCTGAGCTTCTTACGACCTGAGGAGAGTGAATTGGTTTTAGGGATGAAAGAAGAATAAAGAAAAAGAAGTGCTAATGTAAAGTATACTGATAATCTTACCTTTGCTGCTCCTCTGTGGTGGTACGATTGAGTAGAAATGAGGCGATTCATTCTGCGCAGAGTGACTCAAAGAGACATCAGGGGCGACCTGAGGCCAAGACTGTTCCTGAGAAGGTAACATTTATAGTAAAACAACTCCCCCTTTTCTACATCTTGTCCTTTATTTTGCAGACGGTCAAACAGAGATTTTTCTTTGCACTACTTACAGCCACGTCGTTCCAGTCATAGACGGGAGCTGGTGCATCAGACGGGTGCGTGACGAGGCAGCAGGAGATCTGACACTGCAGCGATGGCTGCTGGGTACCTAGAGTCTCATAATAGGTGTACTCTGAAAAGAAATAAAAATTCAAATACATTTAAACAACACATCAGCTGTCATTCAATCCAGCTCAAATGTATATAAATTAATAAATTAATAAAGTGTTACAATCAATCAAACTGCTTCCAATACATGGTAAAAGAGAGGAAAATAGCACATTTAAGTCATGCATTGAAAAATGAATAAATACAGGTATAAAGTTTATATTTATAGTCATGTATTTTTCCAGGAAATTATGCAAGACTTTTACTGTACCTGAGTCATAATATGAATTATTTGAATGCTGTTGAATCACATCAATTGCATCCTGGAAGTGTTGGTTGATGTCGCTGTCCAAGGAGGTCTAGAAGAGATAGATGGGGGGAAACGTATACAATTTTGCATTTTACCCATTTTATTTTCCTTTAAATAAGAATAAAAAATGAACACTCATTCTTACAAATAACTGTAATAAAAATATTTTTTTAATATAATAGTTTCCTTACAAAGCATCATTACAACTCACCATCTTGTATGTCTGAGTGGTGCCTTCAGTTGAGGCCATTTCTGTCCTAATAGGTGAACTGTACTGCACTAGTGCAGGTATACAGTATTTGGACAGGTATATATATGTTGCAGACCTCCTCTCTACGTGTTTGTGTGGCTGAACAGGTAGAGAGGCCGGTCAATTTAAATGTGTTAACGTCACGTCATTTACTGCAGCCCTACACTTCTTCTTTTTTTGGAAGCACAAATATCAGATATCTGAGCATCACTGTCAAAGTGGAGATCACAATCTCTGCACAACAAAACCCTTTTTATTGCAACCCAGGAATACCACCAATTCTCAGTCTAACCCGAGAATTTGCATACTGGGTGAGATATGTGTCTAACAAACGCCTCAATGAACGGTGCTTATCAGTAATACACTCTTCTGTAAATTGAAATTTGAGCATATAGAAATGCAGGGGATGTTCTTTTTTCTGTCTATAAAGTAAAGTGAATGCATATTTGCATGAAAAGTTCGTATGGTCTGAGCCTGTGGCTGGGCTCTCATGCATAAACACTAACTTACAATAAATCAAAGGGTATTAATCATATGTCAGAAAATGTTATGACGTATGGACGCTTTATTCTGTAGTTCCACCATTATTTAACTAACAAACCAGCAGAAAATGAAATAAGATAAGATAAACCTGTATTGATCCCCAGAGGGGAAATTGCAAATTTACAAAATTATAAAAAGTACAGACAAATGGAGAAAGTAAAAAGGAATAAACAATAAGTGGTACATAAAGATAAAATATGAACATAAAATAAAATGAGCATTTGGACACAAAGGTAAAGTCACAGTGGTGTGATTAAGTCAGCAAGTCTAAGCAAACAGTGTACACCAGACTAATATATGATATGATTAAGTAATAATACTTAGTGTTTGCCTGTATTAACATAAAGATATAATAGAAATATGATGTAGAACATTCTGAAAAATTTCAAAGACAAGCACGATTTAAAAGGCCTTTGAATTCCTCACAAATTCAAAGGCCAGATCTTGCAAACAACAAATGTTTGTTCTTCTTCTTGTTTTTTTCTTTTACAACACTTGTTTTCTCTGTACAAGAAACTGTTGCATCTATTTTTATTTATTTATTGGAATTTACCCTTTCATTTTAATCCTTTTTTTTTTTTTTTTTACTATTGCTTGCTTTGATTTTAAGAGAGGGTCACTGCACTGTCCTTAAAAGTTGCTGTAAAATTTGAAATGCACCTGTCGTCATTTGTTAATTTGACTTTCTTTGCATCTACTGTTAAATTATTGAACCTTTTTATTAAATTATTTTTTGTCATTAAATCCCCATGACACTGAAAACAAGCTCAGTGCTCTACACTCCACAGGCGTATAAGGGCTGAATGTGAAGCTGAAGCCAAATTCAAATAAAAGTTGTGACTATTTAACCTACCTATTGACGGAAATGCCATAAACACAGCAGCTTTAGATAAGTGTGATTGTAAAGGTTAATGGTTAATAATGTGATGATCACTGTTAAGCTGGGCTCTTTTTTCCCCTCAAAGTCAACGCCCCTGTTCAGATAAACAGGCTTTTTGAGAAGTTCATTTATCTCAGGCGTACAGTTTTAAATATCAACTGACTTGCTCCTGAAGTTCCCCTTTCAGCCCAGTTAAGAGTGGTGGCCTGAACGCTGCGCTGGAAACTTCATGGAAACAAAGAGATGGAGATGCACAGATTAAAGCAAGGACAAGTTCGATTTTTAGATCACAGCTGACTCAGTTTTTATGTGATCTGTATCTTTATTTGTTTGATTTTTACTCACCAAACCAGTTTATTGTTTTCCCATTAGTAAAGGAAAACACCTTGTCACAGTAAAGTCTTTGTGTGTGGGGGAGGAAGGAGTGTCAGTGTGTGCAAGCATGCAAATATGCATGTGTGCATGTGAGAGTGTGGCCCATGTGTGTTTGTGTGTGTTTCCTGCCTGTGCAGCGCGCTGATAAAAACAAAGAACCACAAACCTCGTCCTTTCACCCACTCTGTCTTTCCCCCTTTCCTTTCAGGGTGAAACCTTTGTCAGATCAACTCCATAAATTAAAGACCACAACCTGTCGGGCTGCAGCTGAGGCCTGACAGCTGTGTGTTGGTGTTGGCACTGTGTGGGATGCTGAGTATGGCTCCATTAAGGTGTCCTGCGGGGTCTTAAAAGTGGTTTTCAACTGTTTTGTGTGTTACATTATTTAGGCTGATATAATCACTGGTCATGCATCATTTTTATAGTGTTCTTTGTCACTATTAGGTCTGAAGAGATCACTTACTGCACTCATTTGCATCTAAGATGCTTTTTTCATCACACTATCTTTCGAGTTCACACTATTCTTTTCTGTTCTTTTCTATTTCCTTTAATCCCATCACTGAAGTTGAGCCGCTAACAGCATGACTCCAGGGTCATCAGTGTTGGTCGCTCCACCACCTTGGTGCTGACTGAAATATGTCTACTATGGGATGGATTGGCATGAGATTCAGATCAAACACTCATCGTCCTCAGATGATGAAGAGCAATAACTTTGGTGATCCCTTAAACTCTTCTAGTGATGATGAATCCACCATCAGGTCAGACTCTTCCTTTGTCCAGTACTTTTATTTATGACCAAACACATGCAAGCCAACACGCTAAACTAAGATGAACATGGTAAATATTACACCTGCTAAATATTAGCATGTTAGCATTGTCACTGAATGCATGTTAGCATGCTGACACTAGCATTTAGCTCAACGCACCATCATGTTGTGTTCTATTGTAAGCTGTTGTGTTTTATGGGTTTTGTTGTGTTGTGTTCTATTCTATTATTCTATTCTATTCTGTTGTGTTCTTTTCTAATGTGTTGAGTTCTATTCCATTCAATTCTATTATCTTCTGTTCTATCTATCTATCTATCTATCTATCTATCTATCTATCTATCTATCTATCTCTTTTTCCATATCTTTTTTTAAGGAATCATATTCTTTTTTTTGACCCATTTAAAGAATATTTTACTTACATTTTAACAAATTCAGGCATTATGTACATCACCACTTGCTTTAGTATTGTACATTTATTGCTATGATGTGAATATTATAAGAGTGTGTCAGTAGATCTGTGTTTATTATGTGGTTAATTCAATTCAATTCAATTTTATTTATATAGCGCCATATCATAACAAAGTTATCTCAGGGCACTCAATCACATGGAGCCGGTCGAGACCAACTTCCACACACACAAAGACCCAACG
>JAVQJL010061353.1:0-37921 GCA_036024295.1 Nannoperca obscura | reverse complement strand
GCCATCTGTGTGTTAGGCACTGTCTTGTCTGCATGTTGAAAGGACTCTCCACTCTACACTGTCAGATGTGGTGCGGATGGGGAGATTGTATCATAACAAAGCGTTTTAAATACAGCCTAATTAAAATGTAGAGTGCACATTAAAAACATCTGGCATCAAAGGTAACAGAATTGCAATTTCATAATTGTGTAACCCTAACGAATTAGTGCTAATGCATAATTAGAGAAAAGGGCCTCACTGTCTGCCTTTTGTTCTCTGTTACAGAAGTGATAATAGCAGTCCTCTCATCCTGAACACAGATGGCTTCTGCTACTGCTCTGTCATAGAAATAGGATTTGTGGAATTATGTTATGTAATCATTTATTTCCTCTGATTAGCAAATGGATGTAGCCTGCTGCATAATTCAATTTATTGCCCATGTATCTTGTGCTTTTTACAACTATTCCAAAATCTTCCAAACGTTGTCATTTATTGTTTAGTGTATTACATTTTAAAATGAGATCAAATGAAACAAAATACAGTTACAGTGCAGACAAACACAATATAAAATCTAATTATAATTCAGAAGAAGGCATGTCAACCCCGTGGTTTATTCCAGCCGTGTTAATGGGATGAAATTTCTTCCTTTGCGAAGGGTGAGTGCAGGCTGCAGATGGAGGCCCAGCGCATCAGTCTGTCTCAGATCCACGCCGCCCAGCTCGAGTTGCTGCAGGAGGACACGGACGCTCGCACGCACTCTCTGGAGCAGAAACTGCACAACCTGAAAGACCACGATGACCAGGGTGAGTCGATGTGTAGTCGGTTGCCTTTGTGTGCATTTTTGTTTGTGGCAAAGCACCGTATGCTTTTTATTTACAATTCATGAAGGATACAAATACTGCAGGATTCTGGTTAGCTGATGTATCTAGCATTGTTTTTTGCACTTTGTAGGTGATAGCGTGTTTGTCAGGAGCTGTGTGAAACATATTAAACATTTTCATTATTCAATTAATTCAAATTATTTGTTTTTGTCTTTTTTCAGATGAGCCAAAAATCTTCAAATACCACAACATGTTACAAGCGATGTCAAAAGAGTGCAGTGAGATCATTCAGGTAATTAATGAAGACAAATAGCAGTAAGTCTTCTGAAATCATTTCATTAGTGAGTGTTGCCAAGTTACCATAGTATTTAACCTTGTCTCTGTCTGTTCTGTGTTCAGGGTTTCCAAAAGATGTTTGGTGAAGAGTTTTTGGAGAGTGTTGATGCAGAGGGCCGGCCGCCCCCTTCAGTGGAAAGACCAGAAACTAGTGAATCCACCTCCATTGTACTGGAGGCCAGAGGTGAATTGTCTCTTAAAGAAATTAAGCAACAATTTCAAACAAGTATTACAGATAGTTTAAGACACATTACCAGCATAAGTTCCACTCTGGGCCAGTATTTAATTTTCTGTATACCTACAAAGTAAATTGCTGTGTATTTTCAAATCAAATCATGCAATTTCTCCATTGAGATTATTTAATTTTATAAAAAAAAACAATTTGCCTTCTCTTATGTAGAGCTCTACAGAGATCTTCAGCAGGTGAGGGAGAGGATTGAGCAGGAACATCTTCGTCTGTCACAGCTCCAAGCTCTGCTGAGAGCTGATGGGAACAAGGTGAAAACGTACACATCTGTAGACAGAAGCTGTGTCCCAGTTCCACACTACATGCTATTTCTAAGCAGGCTTTTTCAAATATGTTGTTGGTTCACAACTGGGAAAATTGCTAAATAAAGTATACTCTTAAATGTATACAAAAAAGAAAAACTTTATTTCTGAGGTACTATTTTCCCCTACTGACATGAAGAGGTGCTCACAGCTGGAAAAGTTAAAACACATTTTGGATTTTACTAAAACTTTGATGTCTGTTTATGAAGTTTAATTGGCTAGTTAGTATTAAACTGGTAAGTAGGTTTTTTTTTACAGAACTACAACAGTATTTGTATACAATTGTGTACAATTAGTATGTAATGTGGAATTGGCATGCATTGTTAGTTTGTCTGAGGAACCGATGCTATCAGAAACACACTAACAAATCTGTGGGTCTCCTAGATGATGGAGCTGCAGGAAGCGTACGATGAACTGAAGAGCAGCAGTGAGAAGGAGATCTCTGAGCTGCGTGTGCAAGTTGCCAGCTTGAGCCCGTCTGCAAGCAAAGGTAATAGTGGAGTTATCGTCTCTAACGGGGAAAAAATTAAAAGCTAACATGTCGAGCACTGATGTCAGTTCACAGAGTCGAAGATGACAAACAAAGTTAAATATTCTGTTACATATTCAGTTGCAGGCCCTCAATATTTGAACAGTCACTATTAAGACTAACTTAATGAAGAATAACTGTCATGTCACATTTGCCACTCAGTTTGTGCTTTTGCAGGTGTGTGTGTTTTGTGCACCCTTGCTCTGAGTTTTTTTTATGCATGTATCAACCTAGCTGGCAATTACGTCTGAACGATGCACATAAAAAGAAATCATTTTGCAATTATTATGTCTAGAAAATGTAATTATACACATTTAACCTTTATCAAAAAATTGCAGCTGCTGAGATTTTGATAATATTTCAAATAATTGTTCAGCTCTACTGGCAATCAAACCAAGCTTCACTCAATAACATGAACTGACAGTGATGAAGATTTTGCACATCTAAACAGTTTGTATATAATGTAAAATATATATCTGTTAACTGCAAGCATGTGCTAACCTGATAATCTTTTAAAACAAAATCACAAATTGTTTTTTTTGTTGTATTATTCTGTTTTCTATTATTTGTTTCTTTCATTGCTCTCTGTTCAATCACTTCTTTCTGCATGCCGCTATTTGTAACTGCAGTGACCCATTTTTTTCAAAAGAAACATTGTATTTTCATCTAACAGATTATGATCTTAAACATTATCCGGTTGAGCGTATTGAATTTCACATTTCACCCCTCCACCGGTTAGATCTGGAGGAGCGGGCTGGTGCACCATCTACCTGCCTTACTGAGGAACTACAGAGGCTGAAGTCCGAAGAGAAGGAGAAGCAGCTCCAGCTGGAGGAGAGTCACAGACAGGAGATGGAGCATCTCAGAGCTCACTACCAGCAGCAGGCCGCAGAGACGGAGGAGCGGTACCTCACGGAGGTCTTCATGCTGCAGCAGCGACTGCAGGAGGTCACAGGCACTCAGACGCATTTTAGGTGACGACACTGTGAAAACACACAACCACATATGGAACATATATTTAAATTCACACCTAGGCAATGTAAATGTACAGCAAACTCTCCGTACATAGATGATGATAAGGGTGTATATTTTTATGTTATGTTAAACCCAGGAAACTCATAAGGTGGCTTATACATTTACAGTTTCTGAATTTGGGATGTTATAACAAAACAAGAGAATATACCTTAAAATGTGCTCCAGTATAGCCATTAAATCCTGAAGCAGTTTCAGGATTGAGAGCTGTTTGGAAAAAGAAAATAGTGATCCAGTAAATTAAACTAATAGGGAAAAAATCAGTTTGACTGAGCAGACATCACACAAATGTTGTCCAGTCAATTGTGGTTGTTTAGAATTGAAGGAGCACTATCAGTGGATTCATTCAGCCTCCAATTCATCTGGCGCAACTTTCTCCCATACGCAGCACTCGTGCTAATAGTTGCTGTTCACTTGACTAATTGATACAGTGCATGTGTTAGAAAAACGCAGACTGAGTTACATGATCTTCTACAGATAACTTCTAATAGAAACCTGTCTTGGCTTCCTGTGTAGCACGTGGAAGCAAACTGACCCAGTTCAGTTGACAATAACAAAGCCTTAACTAATGAAATATTCACTCGGCTATTCATGCCTTTTGTTGGCCCACTAACCTATAAAAGTACCTTTCCAGATGGCTTCCGAAGGGAAGTGATCATCGAAGCACTAAAGTGCTGTCAGGAAAACAAGATGAATGTGACTTCTTTAAGCACGCAGCACTCAGTGTGTTGAATTATCTGAAAAAGTGTCAGGAGTTTGTGTGAACCTGTTTATCACTCAGTCAAGTATATACTGTGCTAGAACAGACTTACAAAGCCAAACAATATTACTGTGGGTTATCAAAATGAGATGATACAGTAGATATGATCACCACAGTGCTTTCTGAACTTATTAAATCCATTCCCAACTGATTCCCAGACATACAGATATGTCATATGTATACACAGTAATTATTAATATAGGTATGCACAGTTGCGTTCCTTCCTGCATTGCTGCCAGGTATCCTATTTAATATTTTTAAGGGCAGTGTATTTGTTGTGTATTATTTGACCGACAGAAAATTACTCTGCAACTATTTCAAATATCAAAACTATGTTTTTCAAGGTAAAATACCAAACTTTCATCACTTTCATCTTTCCAAATATGAGAATGTTCTGATTTTCTTTGTCATATATGATAACAAACTGAATATCTTTTGGTTTTGGAGTGTTGGTCGGACAAAACAAGGAATTTGGAGACGCCACCTAAAACATTATAATTGGAAAGTTTTCTCTATTTTCTGACATTTTATAGAAAAAAACTATTAATCAAGAAAATAATTAACAGATTCATCATTAGTTATCTAATTACTTATCTACTTATCTATACTTTTGGAATTTATAAGATTGCCTTATTAATATTCTTAAACCCAATCTATTAAACTCAGTAATCATCACATTATCCTGGGGTTTGGTTGTTCAAGTGTCACAATATGTAAGCTGAGTCAATGACAGTCTTGCAATGTCTTGTCTTGTTAAGGATTTAACAAACGGTAGTTTCAGTAAGCTGCTTCATGGTCCTTATGGGTACATTTACATTTAAACTTAGCTCTAAAATAGTAACCAAGCACTTCTGGCTTTCAAGTAGGTAATTTGAAAGAGAAATAAGAAGTAAATAAGCGTTTTGAGGTTGTAGAACAATTCATTTTGACATTGCACTTTCTTTTTCTGCCTGTCCAGCTTTCCAGAGTCCAGCTCCGAGAGGATGGAAGAGCACAGAGAGGAGCTAAAGGTTTGGCTGCTACATTTTGCCCTAATCTAAATTTCCCATGTCACACGCATCAGATCTTATTACGAGCTGAAACATGTACATGTATTAAGACGCTATGACAGTAGGGGTGGGTGGGAGGCGGCAGTTGCAGCCTTGAGGCCAAAACGTGCCCTAAATCCCCAGCTTTGCTCCAGAAGCAGCATCACGAACGGTCCTATATCTTAATGATTAATAGGGTTGGATGTTACATAACATTTGAGCCATTTTAGCGTACGCACTCTAGTGTTGGCGGCTGCATGAAAGGAGGATTCATGCAGTCTTGCCTGAATGAGCTGCACTCCTTTTTAAGCCATCTCTCACTCATGTCACTCCAACTTCCATCGTGTCTGTAGTTCATCTCTCTCTCTCCCTCCGACCTCAAAGTTCCAGCAGCTCGTGTGATTGTGACTCTTGAATCGTCATGCAGAGATCAGAGAGGAAGATAGGAGAGTAGAGGATTGACAGACGCACTGGAAGAGCGAGAACGGGAGAGAAACTGAAAATAGTTTGGTCATGATGCACTTTAAGACAGCGTACGTTTGGGTTGGAAATGAAAGGCTTGGGGCGAGTGGTGCTGAAGAAGCTGAATGACTGTGAAACGGACAAGACAGGGATTCATCACAAGACACAGTGGTAGTGTGTTAAGAGAAAATGTAGCTGAAATGTAATGCAAGACATCTCTTTATGCTTTATCATGCCGGAGGGTGAGAGAGAACAAAACCCTGCATTTAACAGTGGTTAAAGGGTGGGAAGGGTTTAGCTACAGTAAAGGGGAGCCGTTTATTTCAGGAACAGTCTTGAGGAACTTTTATTGTCCATAACTTCATGCGTTGTTATCTGCCTCATTTGATCACACCGCAGCTGCTGGTACATTAGTTTTAATTTTGTAACTTGTAGCTCTTCCTTTCTTCATCCTTTCTGCTTTCTTCCCTCTTCGCAGGACCTGGGTGAGGAGGAATTGTCAGAGGGAGGTGTGGAGTTGCACTGGGCTGCCAGGTCTGCAGGCCTGACAGCACAGCTGCAGGCGCTGAGGAAAGCTCTCTACCACAAGTATGTCCAAGAAGTAGACACTCTCAAAGAGCAGCACAACAGGGAACTGCAGAGACTGAGAGAAGAACGGGAACAGGAGCGTAAAAGAGAGGAGTGTCGGGAAGGGAGAGGAGAGAGGGAGCAGGATCTCAACGGTATTGACGTCGCTGGAAGCTCCGTTGAGAGTCTCGGGGCAGGTGGGCAGGCCGCGCTGGAAGAGAAACAAGATTGGGAGAGAGTGGAGGAAGAAGTTGCCAAGGTAGGTGACCATTTATTTGATATTTTCATGCAACTCTTGTGTCTAGTCAGTACACAGTTGAATAGTTGATGAATCTGTAATCAATCAATCAAACCAAATATTTGCTGGTTCTTGCTTCTTGCATATGAATATTTGCTGGTTATTTTAGTCTTGTGTGATAGTAAACTGAATACCTTTGGGCTGAGGAGTGCAAGTCGGACAAAACATGATGTTCAGAGACCTCTTCTACTCTGTGAAAGTGCATTTTTACTTGTTTTAAGGATTGAGAAAATTATCAGCAGAATAATCTATAATGAAAACCGATGCAGTACATTAGTTTATCCATCTTTTCGATCCACCCATCGTTCTGCACATTTGTTAATAACTTTGTATCAGCACTCTTAGATCTCCTGAGACACATCATCTGTGAATTCATATGTTCTGACAGGCCATAGTTCAGATGTCCGTGGAGTTTGCACAGCAGACTGAGCTGGCTCGAATCAACAAGAGTGCCTGTCAGAGGTGCACCTCCATGCAGACGCAGTCGGACGAAGAGGAGGTGGAGGAGAGGCGGAACGAGAAGCGGACCGCCAGAGCTTCTCTCAGCTCCGGCGCCTGGCTGGACGAAGTAGAGAAGGAGAGACTGGAGAGGGAACTGGAGAAGAGGAACGCAGAGATCGAAAAGTTAAAAGAGGAGCTGCAGAAAACCGAATCAGGACCTGAGCAGGTCGGTGTCACTAACTCAGCTGTCACACGTAATGTGTTGATTTTGGTCAGAGAGAATTCTTTACTGCTGTGTCATTCATTTTCAGGAGCACTGTGTCGCAATGCAGGTGTTGCATCGATTACTCTATCATTGATTATGTATGCTTAAGTTAATATTGATATTTTTTTCTGCTTTTTATCTGCTCACAGGGATTTTGTTTTGACTAAATCATTGACTCAAGGTTACAATGAAAGTATTTGTTTCTGTGCTACAATTACTAATGTGGTTATACAATATAATAAGTGCTTTCACCTTGTGTTTGAGCCAGGAGAGAGTAAAGCGAGAGTAAAACTATACAGCCACATTAATCCACAATAATGTGTAATCTGTGATATCCAGCACCTGTGTGGATGTACACACAACTATTCTAGCCAAAGATAATATTATTTTAACAAAAAGCCAAACAGTTCATCCTAAAAGTAGCACCGAAACATGCACATCAAGATGTTCATAGACTTCTTAGACACACTTACTCTCCTCTTTTGGCTATAGCGTCTTAATTCTTTTACTCTTATATACAGTAAACTATTTTATTACTGATTTAAGGGACTAACATGCACTGAAACAGTTTTAATGATTTCATAGGAAGAGTATTTGTTTATCCACAACTATCAAAGTATAACATTTTAGATTCTTGATCATGCATAACTTCTACTCTACATACACTGGTTCCCTCATTTTGGGATAATTATTTTTTTTAAATCCCTCCTCATTCCTTGAAGAGCTAATCCCGGGGCCTGCTAGGCTTTCACTAACCATTTTTTGCATGATTAGGCTTTCACTGTGCGATAGTAGTGGCTGTCAGGTTCAGTTTTCTTTGTGAGATGAGTTCCTCTAACACACTCTTGGTGGGGATTCAGTAAGCATAATTTAGTTTTTTTTTAAATGTCTTAAGCATCAGTAATCGGCTCAGATGAGTTTTAATGATGAGAAAATGCCTCTTTACTTTCTCTGACACTCGACACTCAGTTGAGATGTTGATGTTGTGTTGTTCTCTCCTTCGCAGCACCGGAAATCAAATCATGGTGATCCATAGAAAAGAAACTTTGAAGGTTGATAAACGTGACTTAGAAAGCCAGAAGGATCGTTCATTAGGACAACTCAATATAAAGCTTATACTATTATTATTATAACTTATCTAAAGAGCTATATGTTCCCTAAACCCAGAACATATGGACAAAGCAGCTCTAGACTTTAAATTCTGACATTGTAGAGAGATTGCTGAGATTACAAATTATGAAACACCCTTGATGTTTGTATGCAGTTTAATTTAGCTAATAGAGTTTCTTTATCTAATATCACAGAGCCAATGAATTATTTGACAATTAGCCTGTTAATGTCTGCAAATTGTTATGGACAACACGTGAGAACTATCTTTCAGTAAAATGGTATCTAATGCTACATTACCACAAATTGTGGAGTCAAAACTGATTACCAGAAATGGGAACATTTCTGTCTCAAAAACATGTTTAAGCTTTACAGGCATTTTTTTCCGGACCTCTGAGTGATCAGTGTTGTTACACAGGAAATTATAAATATGTATGACGAAGTGATTCTTTGAAAATAATCAGTGCCAGCCTCACTCATCTGCAGTCTCTGCACAGCTATAGTGTCTGGGAGTGAAGTGACTGGAGAAGCACAGCTGCATTTCTGCAGTTCTTGCAGGAGGTGGCGCTATCGCCCCTGCAAGCCGCTGTGCCTCAGGTGCACCTGTTGCCATAGCAGCACAAAGATAGTAGTGTTTCTCTTGGCTCCGAGGGAGTTAGAAGTGCGTCTTTGTGTTTGTGTGTGTTTGTGTGCTCGTGAAAAGGCAGTGTGTATTTGTGCGTCTCGCTGTGCCTTATTTGAATTCACTTTTACTATTATCGCACATACAGCCACTCTGTCGTTTTCAGGAGTCAGTTTCTCCAACTGCAACTTTGCAATGACGGGGCTGCTGTCTGTGTTTTCTCTCCTGCCTGTTCAGGCCTTAAAGAAGAGAGAAGACGGTCAGGAAGAAGTTGAGGAAGAGGAAGATCCAGTAAAAGATGATGGAGAGTCCTCTGACAAGGACACCGAAAGGTAGTGATGGAAACTGTGTTTATACTGTTCCCTAGTAATTAAATCAATGTTGTGCAAAGAGATAAATGTTCTCATATATCTATGTATTGAGTTGTTCCTTCATGACAATGTTTGTTTGTGTTAGTGCTGTACAAAAAGATTAATATTGATTTCAAGTTGAAGTTTTGCCAGGTAAACTAAATTTTTTGTGCGTGGTCTGTGAAAGGGTGACAAATATGTCATTAATTCCCCCGAAAAACTCCTATTTACTGCGGCTGATATTAAAATAACCTTTTTTCTTCTTTCAGAAACATCTTACGTAAGGCCAACCAGAAACTTAGCCAGGTGCTGGTCGACGTCCTGAAAACTACGGCAGCAGCTGAGGAAACTATTGGCCTCCACATGCAGAGTCTGTCTGCATCCAGCAGTGAGCAGCAGGCGACGTCGCCCCACTCCACAATGCAGAGAGCTGCCAGGCCGAGAGTTAACACAGAGCCCGTCAGACCTTATTCTGCAGGCAAGTAACATGAGGTCAAAGTAATAGTTTGGGGTAAATGCTGGGGTCTGTGTTTGGGCAACAGTTTCAACTGCCCACCCACGCAAATGTGTTGGTTCAGATGTGGAAAGCTATCTGGGGGTGAGATTTGAAGTTTAGCAAGCACCCCAGAAAAGTCAACCAACTAGAAATCCTACGAAATGTAATTATGGTTAAGTTCACTACACAAGAACTCAGAAACAGACTAAATAAAATATTTCTGTGCTCTACAGTTTCTTGGGCTGTTGTCAGACTGGAAGACCAAATCCTGTTTGTAGCATTTTATAGAGCTTAGAATCAATTAGCATTTTGGAGTTTTGAAACCTGTTTTTCAATTGGACTTACAACACAACACAACACCGCAGCACGAACGTCACATCCAGAGTGTAACTTGCAGCCATGACTTTAAGCTAACCTCCTCTGCTGCTAATATAGTCTCGTGCTATGGAGCAATACTCTACCATGACAACATAATGCCATTGCATGAACAAAGAGTGGTCCTCCTGTGTTTCTTCATCACGCCTGGAGTTTGTAGTTTGTTGTGTCAGTTAGTGTATGCTTGCACGTGTACAGTTGTCACGCACAACTTGTTCACATACAAGTAACAGCACTGTTTGTCTTGTACTTCAGATGTCAGAAAAATATCAGATTTGCCTGCCCCCTGAATGCTTCATTATAAGTGAAGGTGGTGACCCCATGGGAGCTAAAGACAACAAAGGCTCATGTTAAAATGCCAGAACCGTAGCGATCTATAGTCCCAGTCCCCACGTGGGACAAATTATACAAATCCTTTACAGTAACTAAACTCGTGGATGCTAGGTAGATGGTCACTGCTGGTCTAATCACATTCAAGTTTTGGTTCATGCTCGTAGAAATGACGTCCCTGCATGACCATCTGTATGTGCAGCAGCAGCAGCACTTTATCTTATCATGTGTTTTTATGTAAATAACTTTCAAATGACATTCAGCAGTGATATTCCAGTAAAACACACAAAAGAACCAAGCACAAAGGTGCGATTGTAGCCTACTTCTATCATCATGCCACAGATCTGTAATGGTCATACAGAGACTACAGGACTGTAAGTGTTTCATGGGACTCGACACGCTTGTGCTTTAATTCACAATTTTAAAAAAACTGTCCCATAATCTGATGAGCCGGTTTTGTTTTTGAATGCACAGATCAGTTTTTTCTTCTAAAAACATCTTGAATATACCATGTATTTGTATTTATTATGTGATTTATTCTGAATTCAGAGAATCGCATTCTGTACTAACCAATGTTGACAGAGATCCACTCTGTCAACATTGTTCCAATATGAAAATGTTTTCATATAAAGAAAACACAAGGCATCGCTGCCTGCTGTTATAATGATATGTCTCCATGAATATGAAGGTTAAATGCAGATTATGCCATGTAGCTTAAAGGCACAGCCATGTGAACATAGTGTATTCATCTGATGATACATGCACCCACACCCTTAATATGGTTATATATTTAGCACTGCTTTGCATCCTGTTCTGTTATGAATTTAAACCACACATGACAAGCATTTTTTAAAGGTTGTATGTGTCTTACGCCTTACACTTCTTCTATTTTGTCACACAAGCTTCAAATGGTTTTGAGAAGATAAATGTTTTTTCATTCATTTCAAACATTTTCAGTGATTGTGCTGTTAATTCTCTCACAGTATCTTGGTCTATCTGTTTAAAGTTGGGCATACAGTTAAAATAAAAAAACATCTGCCAAAGTCTCAAGGAAGTTGTAACAGACCTATTAGTCGCAAATTATCTGAGTGAACTTTAAATCTGTTGACAGTGTAATATACACCAGGTCTGTGTGTGATATGTTTCTGCTCTCCGTTCCTCTGGTCATTCCAGGTCACTCTGCAGAAAGTTTCCAGGGCAGTGAGACCGGCTCAGAAGATTTGAGTTTGTGTTCCAGGGAGACTGAGGCTGACGAGGGTCTGGAGGTGTCCCAGCAGATGATGGAAAGCCTCCTGCTCGGGGCGGGGACACAGCTCGAGAACGAGGAACATCTGATGGGTATCAGCAGCCGACTCCAAACGGCTCTGGAGAAGATGTTGATGGCCATCACCGACACCACCAACCAGGTACACACTCAGCATTTTTGGTTAAGTTGCCTGGGATCAATGCATCATTGATTGCTTGTATTCAGAGCATTGCTTGGCTAGCTCACTTTATTTTTTTGTCTTACTGCACATTGCACTTTCTGCTCCCCAAAATGTCTTATAGTGTTTTATCAAAGGACGTAAACTACATTGTGTTAATTTGTTAGTATGTGCAATCTTTTACTGGCATATATTTGCAATTTCTGTACCAATTCAATACGTAAAAATACAAAAATATGCTATATTTTTTATGCATCAGTGTTAATTAGCTTATTTCCCAAAATATTGACACATTTTGCTTATTAAAATCATTTTAAATTAGGGAGGTTTCCTGATTTATGTAGAGTAGGGTGATATAATCAAAGAATGACTAAATCAACTTAAGAATCTGATCAAACATTTGCCAGCTTTCTATACTCGACACTTTTCAATACTCTGTGTTTTTGATCCTCTTCTCTAGTTTAAGGTCCTTTGTCAGGTGAAATGGGTCCATTGCAGGTTGAGATATCAGAAACATTCTCCATGACCAGTCTTGTGTGTGTTACCAATAAACAAAAAAGCTCTAGTGACACATTTAGGCTTTGTCAAAACATTTAAATAACCACGCTCAACACTGTTAACCCCCTCTGTCGGGTTTCTATGCCTGTTCATGGAAGCATAATGGGAATGAGACTGCAGAATGTGGCCGGCAACAAAGTTGGCCTGTCTAGAATTCACACACAAAAGAGCTGCCTCATTCCCACTGGTTGCCTATAGATACGAGCTGTATTTACACTGGGCCTTTGTCTGGCCGATCAGCCAATCATAGTCCAGTTGGAAAGAACAACTCCAACCCCCCTCCACCCCCACTCCCCCTCAGGCTGTCCGTGTAGTGCGCCCGCTGTGTCCAGTATCAGGCCACAGAGACGGGGCAAGTTAACTAGGCCATTGACTGTGTTACTGTAACTCACTGCACAACACATCTTCCCGTTGGCTGAAATTCATGCGTTATTCATGCTTAGCTGGGTTTTAGCTTGGCAATTCTAAAAATAGCTTTTAAAGAAATCTCTGACCGAGCATCACTGTTGTTCCAGCATCCATGTACACCACAGCGTGCATGTTGGTTGAATCCACTGAATCATTTGGATTTTGTTTCTTTTACATCTTTACACATTTTCACCACATTTTCATTACAATACACCCACTCTCTACCATTGTCTTGGGCATTTTCTTGGTGTTTTTCTTCACTCAGTTTATTTTGTCTCATTTAATAGAGAATCATCATTTTTATAATTATTACATATCCTGTGTACATGTCACAAAGTCAAGAAATTCAGATTTTCTCCATAAACATAGTAAAGAATAGAGCTGAAATGTTGATTAGATAAATCTGCAACTATTTTGATATTCAATCAAGCGTTTGAATATTTTTATTTAAGCAAAAATGCCAGAAACTTTAGTTCCAGCTTCCAAAATTGTAATATTTGCTGGGTTTTGAACATTTTATAGAGTAAATGATTCATTAATGAGTCAAGAAAATACAAAAAATTTTTAAATAATAGTTATTTATAGTTTGTCGCAGCCCCGGTAAAGACCCACTCTAGTTTTTACAATCAGATTACATGTTATACAGTTTACATATCCTCCAAGTACACAATTAACAGCACAATAAACTTGTAATCAACCAAGCCTTTAATGGTTTGTTCAATGATTTTCCTGCTGCTATTGATTTGATATACATTAGTCTTGTCTGTGAGGCGTGCTGGGTCATCGCGTCTTGCCTGTGAAGCGGCGTCGTGAACAGTGATTGATGTAACAAGCCGGTCAGGAATGTTGAGCATCTTTGTTGTTGCTAAACTGCTGCTGTAAATTATTTGCCTGGGAGAAGGTGTTTGCTCACTCATTGCTCACTCCCCCATTATCTGCTGCTGAGACGCCTCATTGAGACGTTGAAACTGTTTGTCAGAACGCCTTCATTTTCTTTCTTGTGGCTATGTAGGCAGGAAATCTGGTTTGACAACTTTTTGTGGGAAGGGCGTGTGTTCTCTGTGGGTTATTTGTGTGTATGGGGAGAGCATGTGATCTATTTGCCAACCTACCTGGCCCACTGGCTCTTAATAAGTGAAGCCACACCTGCATCCCTCCCACTTTTGCTGAACAGTATCCTGCTGTGTGCGATCAATGTAGGAAGTTGGAGAAAACTGGTGAAAACTGACCTGGTTTGGGATTTTATCTTTTAGTATTTTTTACGTGCTTAGACAGAGGCAAAGTGAGTGCAACAGACTGACAGTACCCTCCCTGGGGTAAGTAAACCTCGCCTGACAGGAGAGAGATCCGGCTACAGTGAGTAATATTATGGGACAACAACGGGAGCATGCGTGGAGAGGGAATGACAGCAATCCTAGAAGGAAGTAAAAAGGGAAGCGCGAAAGATCAGAGAGCTGTCATTTCACCCTCGGCTGGCGGCCGCTTGGACTAAACAATTAAAAGGGGCCCCTGGGAGGCTTCCCTGCAGGTCGGGGTTGCTATGGCGGCGTAGTATTGTTAATGAATCTCCAGAGAGAGAGAGAGAGCGAGCAACCCGGAGCAGACGTGGGGGTGTGAGCTTTACAGCGCATGATATGGTTTCACTCTGAAGAAAGAAGGTCAGAGAGAACAGCGAGAAAGTCTGGTTGGAGATCTTCAAAGGGGACACGAAGAGAAGAAATGGTTGCCTTTGCGTTTACATACCACCTGTGGTCATGTTCAGGAATGCTGTTTAAGCTTCCGGACCAAGATGTGACGTCCATCTGCTGCCGAAGATGACACTTTTTGGTAGGACCTTAAAAATTCTCACCGTTGCCGGATGATTTTCTCCCTCAATTTTTACCTGGATCGACGTTCTACCTCCACCGAGCAGAATGTGAATGAGATGACGTGAATCTCTCTGAATGTTGTTTACTCTTCTTGTGTGTGTGTGTGTGTGTGTGTGTGTGTGTGTGTGTGTGTGTGTGTGGCAAACACATAGAAACTGTTGCTTGGAGCTACCCACAACGTTGCTTACCGCTTCATTCCCCAGTGGACTTTATTATCATTTGCGGTTGCACAGCTCAGCCGGACGGATCAGGGCAAGTGGAAACATCTTTTGATGACTCCAGAGAAGCAGCTCCGACATAGCAGAGTGAGGTCAGAAGTTCTCCCTTCACCCAACCATCCTTTTTAATATGGATTCCTACCGCTCGTACTGGAACTCCAGCATGCAGAGCAGCACGTGGCTGGAAGGGGAGGACCAGGATGTGTACGAGGTGGAATCTCGTGTGCCCCTTCCCAGACCTTTCCCCCTTTGCAGCACCTTGAACGAGAAAAATGCTGTGGTGGTCCAGACCCAAATCTCGCATGTCAATCACAGGACTAATGGTCACCTTCTTAAGGTTATCTCCAAAATCTCCCTACCCACACCTCCTTACACAGTAAGTTTACACCTGGTAACACACAACTGCGCTTTGTTGGAGAGGTTTTAAGATTGGGTTTGTGCGATTTCAAACAGTCTGTACATTGGGTGAAGAGAACTGTGCTGTTGATGAATATTTCATAGGTACGATTTCACAGTCGGTTTAAGTAGTTCAGGTCTGCACATGCAGATGTGCACGTTATTCCACGTAGGAGCACAGCACATCTTTTTGTCTTTCTGTCCTGCTTTTGAAACTGTAGGTGAAACATTATATGACTATTATGTGGCAGGATCATGTTCCCATGTCCTGGTTCCCGTTATCTTAAAATAAGACCTTTGCTCAGGGAGATGAAAATCTATGGAAAGCACTGTGAATGTAGGATAAATGTGAGCGTGCAGAAGGGTTATTGAGTTATGATGATTCATAGCTGTGCCACAAGGAAAAGATGCCTTCTGTCACGTGACCAGAGGGTCATAATACAAACATGATATCATTATCTCAGTTTGTTACTGTTACATCCGCACATAACCTCATTTTATTATTGACTTGTGTACACATTGCCTTTTTTGTGCAATGGCTGTGTGCACTTATTTTGTTCTGTAATAAGTTTGTCTTATAAACCATGAGACCATGAACAGATGCAAATCTTTGATGTGATGATCATGTATTAAATAGACAAAATGTTTTCCACATGATCTGGAAGATACGGTTGAAATCAATGTCTTGATATTAAAAAGGCTAGTTTAGGTTCGGTACATATCATGTTCTGGTAAATATGTATAAAATTATGTGTAAAGAAATGTGTAAAATAATCAAATGGACATTGAAAGTGATGAACTGTGGTCCACAGTATGCATGAAGCTTCATTGTGTTTGATTTTAATTACAACTTGCATCATTCAATTTGAAATGTGTAGGGCAATAATACAATAAATTGACAATTTACAATTCAGCTGAAAACGATAAATATATAATTAATAACTTCCCTTCCCATAATGCAGCTTACTAGCATCTTTCATTACATCTTCCTTGCTTTTCAAACCCAAAACCTTCAATTTGTAACACATGCATTTCTGTACAAAAGCGTTGAATCTCGAGCCCAAGCTGCAAAAACGCTGATGACATCGTCAGCCACATAAGACATTATACAGCTGTTTTCACCGGCTGAGTCGTTCGCCTCATGACGACTAAACTGATCTTCATTCTTTAGGGCAAATGATTCATTTCTAATGTTTGTTCTTCTGAGCTTATTTAATGCAAAGACCGGTCGTCCGCCCCAACTCTTCTGCTTGTGTGACACCATCTCTTTCCTCTTCCCCTCTCAGCTTGAACATGCCCGGATGACCCAGACCGAGCTGATGCGAGAGTCCTTCCGCCACAACCAGGAGATGAACGAGCTGCTGCAGAAGCAGGAGGAGCTGCAGGAGAGGTTGTCTGAGGAGGCCCGGGCACGCGAGCAGCTGGCTCTGGAGCTTCACCGAGCTGAGGGTGAGGTTTTCTTCTGGATAGCATCTTTTTTGTATTGATCATTTTTAGGAATTATGATCACGATATGAAATAAGTTCATGGGTTTCTCTGACATGTTCTTTAGTTTGAGTCAAATGTTGGTCAGTTTTTATGTTATTTACTGTTTGCAGACTCAAGAAGCCATCTTTTTCAATGAAGCCTCTTTATGATAGACATACAGTACTCACTATTTCTCTACGAAGTCCAATTGATGATGTGATGACATGCGTCTGTGTGTCAGAATGACTACAGAAGACAGAGAGCATAAGGCACTTAAATGAAAAAGCATGTGTGCATGTGTTCGGGGGAGGGAGGGTGTTACAGGGAGTGATGGGTTCAGCTGTTTGAAAGGGAGAGTAAAGGAGTGTGAGACCATCTGTGGTGAGAATTTGACAAATGGCGATTTCTTGTCTGTCAGTCTGCCTCTGATTTGTGTTTGAATGTCTGATTTGCGCGTGTGACAGATAAACCGTGAGGGTTTTGTGTTTGGAGGTGAAGGTGTAAGAAAAAGGTGAAATCTTTAAGCCATTAACTTTGAGTCACCAAGAAGTCAGTGGACAATTTTAAACAGTTTAAGTGCTGTGACAGATCTTGTTTGTCCCATCCATGTCAGAGACAGCTGGTCCATGAGGATCACTGTTACAACCACATCCACGCTCTCACACACCAAACGCAGTCGACTGGTTTTAGCTCTCTCACAATATTTGGCAAATGTAAATTACAACAGTCATATCTGTCTTTGGGGCTTTATGGACACACTGAACAATGGTGAGTTTATAGCTTTTCCTAATATTATATTGTCTTTGACTTGAGTAGTATCCTGCTATGATATTTGTTTTCTGTAATCCTATAGAGTTGAAGAACAGCAAATATTTGCTGTCACATAAAGCTTTATAGTTTTATAGAGGGAGACCATGTGGCAAACTGTAGAAAATATTATAAAAAAAAGTTTTTTTTGGTCAAAGAAAAAACATTGTAGAACTGAGTTCAGAGAATATTTAATAGTTTTGCTTGAAAAATTAGTGAAACCATTAGTAAATTATCCAAAATATATTTTCTGTCGATCAATTAATTGACTTATTGCTGCAGCTCTGATGGAGAATAAATGTCACACCCCAAACTGTCAACATGTCGTCACATCTAATAGAGCAGCTGTGCCCATCAGGTCATATGGCATGCTGCTTCTTCTTCATTAACCTTTTAGGGAGTGTTTGAAATCAGCCTGTGTCTCGTGAACATCTATTTGTACAAATGCCAATGAAGTGAAGGACAAATAATTCTCCTCCTTTTGTCTCGATAATCCACGCAGGTAAAAGCTCAGGGTGCGGCCTTTTCAAACTGGTTTTGAATGAACCCAAGGGACAGACTTAACCTGGAAAAAAGATCCTCTTCCCTGATTGACAGAACGTATTATATGTCAGTGAAGACACTAAACAGGATGAAAAGTCTACCTTTGTTAAGTTTGAACCTGGAATAAAAAGGTTAAGTTGGACAATATTAAGATTTGGAATTATTGTGTTGAAGAGTGATTCCCAAGGGAGCTTTGTTTAGTTAGTAAATAATGTATTTTTTTTTATTAGCCAGTAATCATGTGCATCTGATAGCTGTGTGTCGTGCAGGGATCCCTCCTTAGGCAAACTTTACATACAGCTTAGGTTCCTGCTAAGATGTCTCAAAAAATACTTCCCTAATACTCCTGACAACACAGGTGACATTTATCTCTCTCCGTTTTAGATAAAACACGGAGCTCATTAAGCCACAAACAAGCGCTCTCATTCTACACTAATGTTGCAGTTACAGTAAATGAATAAATTAGTGTGTGTGACTGCGTGCATGAATACCATCCCGGTGCTTCATGCTTGCTGACCTGTGACGGAGCAGTACAGTAATTATAGAGCATTTCATTGTGTTTACAACTCGGTCTTGTACTCAAGCAAAATGGGTCAGTGATGCTCCCTTGTGTTCGCCTCTGCGTTTCTATGCATGTGTGTGTGTGCGCCTCTGTGTTTATGTACATATGTTGTTGTGACGTGTCGGTGACATTGGATTTTGTATCCCGCTCGTTCATCTGGATGGCTGCCGTGTGTCTGCGTGTGTGTGACTGAAGCTAGACTCGACTCAAAGTAATTCCTCTAAATTGTCATGTTTAGTGATTGTAAGAAGGGTACGGAATGTGCAAAAACTTCACAAGAGAAAAAGTCCAAGTATGTATTTCAGCGCCCTTTATAACGGCCCTTCTCTTGCTTCGTCCACATTCAGATCTGATTGATGGCTACACGGGCGAACGGGCTGCGTCGGAGGAGCTGTTACGTCAGAAGGAAGAACTCCAGCTGAGCCTCGAGCAAGAGCTGCAGGTGAGGCATTCCAGCTGCAAAGGGGAGGAAAAATAATTACATTTTTGTGAGATAGCGCATGACTTGACAACGTTTAAAGGAAGCAGTTCAGTAGTGACTCTTGTGTAAGTGCAGTAACTTGAGGTTGAGCTCAATCCAGTTAAAATCTCTGCCAGAAGAAAAAACTTCTAACGTGTACGTGTAAAATAAAATGTGACATGTGAGGTAGTTTTGATTCTCTTTAGTTCATGTAAATTTAAGTCTGGTGATAGTCTATATTTTTCTTATTGTCAATAAATCCCATTAAAAGGCCAAAACCAACAATCAATTGATCCTACTAACAAGTATTATGTGTGTAAAAGTCAAATATTGATTTACAGTAAGGAAAATATAGAAAAACACCAGCCTTGTCTTTCAAGTGATAAAAAACATATTTACACTAAACATAAATATCAGAGTTTTCTGCCGGTCTGTAACTGAGTGTCGTTTCTACCTGCAGGTAACAAGTAGCCGCCTGCGCGAGTTGGAGCAGGAGAGGTTTCAGATGCAGGAGGAGCGGGAGTTGGTGTCACGTCAACAAGACGCCATGAGGGAGGACGCCGGGCCCCGCGAGCTTCGTATGTATCCCAGATTTCTTTTTTATATATACAGTTTTTTAATACAGGACGTAACCATCCTCACAGTTGAAAGGAAAATATTAGGGAATGAATTTGAATGAACGAAACGTGGTTGAATATATAAATACTAAATACAAAGTCGTGCCTCTTTTTTTGTGAAGGTTTTCTGTTCTGTGTTATCAAGGCTCAGGTTTCATGGGACAGTTTCTTTGGTATGGTTTTATTAAGACGGGCTCAAAAGTCACTCACCTACATTAAAACATAAATCGTTCCTTGAATTCCACAGGACAGGTGGTGTGAATTATTAACCCAGAGTCAATGTCATCGGCATGTCATTTGATAGTTATTTGTTGTTGGCTTCCTTTCAAAGTCATGTATATTGACAGTATACAGTACCTAGATCTGTATCTATACTTACTGGAAAAGGGCTGCAGCTCTGATTTAAAGGTGCACTGGCCTCATAATGCAACAAAAGTGAACAACCCATAATTGGTCTGCATTGTGAGCAACTGGAATTTAGACCAAGGGTCAAAAAAGTCTATAAAATGTTTATATTTATAAGTTTTTTTCAGTGTAACAATGCTGAGGCAACTCTTTGGGCTTATCTACATCTACTGGCATTTGTGCCATTTGTGCCAAGTATTTCCCAAGAAGTGCTGAGTGATGCTAGGTCACTGTATCTGTTAATTTTGCATTATAACCCCTGTATTATCAAAAAGGTATCCCATGAGTACATTCTCTGATAAAATTGTGAGTATTCTGTATCTAAGGGTGTAAAACCAAATGGGCGATTTCAGAAACCTTCTTCCTTTCACAGCATCCTTTCTACAGCCTTAACCTGCTACCGTGAAACAGACTGAAAAGCACTGCCAGTCTATCTTCACCCTTTTTCTCATTTTTTTTTCTAAGAGTTTTCCTGTTCATGATAAATAAAACAAGAGCATGTTACATTCTTGTGCTTTCTTATTTTCCTGTAGGGCTAGTTGAAGCTGCAATGGTTGCAGCACCTGAAGCAGGTGTGTCCACTTTGAGCATGGCTCAGTCATATCTACTATATGTTCTTATAATTGTCTACTGTAGCTGAGTGACAGTATATCTACCTAACCATAATCCAGCAACTCACCAACAAAGCTTGGAGCTTGCTTGCTATGGGCTCACAAACTCCGTTCAGTCACTAACCTTTGCTTCAGCTTTTCATTTTGATTGATTTTTGTCCTGGTTTGTCATTTTTAATGTCTTGGAGTCAGTGTTAGCACTCATTTTAGCATGATGAAATGAAAGTAATCTTCAGACACTTATATGTAGTTAATATTTCCTAATTGTCAATCATCTACACTCTGAATTAAGGCATCTTTTTTTTTTTATCTTAAAATGTCAGATCTGTAAATACTGTTTACAGTATTTTTATGAGTGAGTGAGATGATTGGCTGTTCAGGAAGTCCCTCCCCCCTACCTGTAAATGCTTATTGGGCATGGATATTGCAATGTCCGGGCTGTCCACGTGTTTGTTCTGTCATTTGCACTCTCTCACCTTGTTCCTTTTGCACTAATCCTGCGGGGGTTTGATCCTGGGTTAACCGGTGTGGGTTGTTCACTGGTGGCAGCTGAAGGGCAAAAAGGGACCATGATGGGGAATCATGTTCGGGGCATTATGTTGGGAAGCTGACTGAGATGTTGAAAGAGCCTGAGGTTGGCCGTGCATTCAGATGAAGCCATAAAAGTTACCATAACACGTAAAACTGTATCAACATCAAGGAAGGAAGTTGATTTTTTTTTATTTTTTTTTTACAACATGGCAAAAAATCCAAATCTGCATTAAATCTAAACACATGGCTCACAGACTTCAGACTCTTCAGTAGCTCTGTCTCAGAATCCAGTTTATCACCGAAGTCAAACCTAGATAAATAATGAAGCCATCTTGAGTTGACAGGCTGTGATACCTAACCTCCCCTCCCTCCTCCACTGTATTCTGTAGACCTGCTGGAGGAGACGGAGAAACTGATGAAAGAGAAGGTGGAGGTCCAGCGTCAGGCGGAGAAGGAGAACACCGACCTCCTGAAGCAGGTGAAGCTGCTGGAGGCGGAGCTGGAGGAGCAGGTCAACAGGGTGATCGAGCTGGAGAACGCTCAGAGGACGGAGAGCAGGGATCTCCAGCAGCAGGTCCAAGCTCTGGAGAAACAGCTGGAAAAGAACAGGAGGTTCCTCGATGTAAGTGACGAAGGAAATTTCCTCTAATGATTTGTAGCTGTGCAGTTTGTCTAAAGCCTTTTAATCAGTATTCAAAATTATACAAACCCTGATTTCAATTACAAAAGTGTTTAATTTTGATTCCTTATTGGGCAGCCTTACATCATGAATAAAACTCACGAGTTATAAGTTATATCACAGGTTGTCATTGGAGATTAAAAGATTTTTTTTGTTAAATAATCTTTAGCACATTTTCATTTACTTATTTCTGATCCGCAATCAGCTTATTGTCCCTTATTAGTTAGCGACATAGACAAGTGGCATTTAACAAATTAAAATGATTTTAAAGCCCATTACAATACCAGGTATGTAATGACGATGACTGTTTCTTGTGAATGGATATATTGTAGGCAACACCTACACTTAATTAATAATTAATTTAACTTAATCGTTTTCCAACACCTTCATGTTACTGTATAAAGGTGTTTGTTTGCATTTTTGCAAATGTAACCAGATAAGTCTGTTTTTGACAGGCAGACATTTGAATGCTGTTTAATAAAGGCTCACTGTTTGTAGGTTAGGGCAGAAATAAGTGCAAAACATTTAAATTACATGTTCGTGTTTAAGCTAGTCCACTTATCTAAAAGCCAACCTGATGACCTCATGATTTCCAGACTACGTCATATTTGGCTCTAATGAGTTTTGTTCCCATTATCATAATTGGGCCACTTGGCCAGGAATCGGCATGTGTTCCTTCTTTTCTGTCCTGGCCACAAATATGAAATGAGCACATTTGTAAACATGTTATTTTCTTGTTAAAAAATCCGACCAATCCTTTTTTATAGACATAAACATTCTAAAGATTTTGGGGAAACGTTGCTGACACCTACATGTGTCACTTTGTTTGCACACTCAACTATAGCTTCTAGACTTTGCATAGGTTTTCCTAAAGGTGTAAAGTTTTCAGTCATCACGGCCCGCGTGCAGGCAGGATTTAATAATAGTTAAACCAATCAAATGATCCCCTCAAATGGCCTTAAATGCTTGCGACCTACTTCGGCTTAGACTAGATGACAAACTGTAAACATAGACACTTAATCTCACAACCTCTGATCATTGAGCAGTTCTCTGACAAGGACACAGGTTTATTGAAGTTTACTTTATTGAAGATTGGATTTAATATCAAAGTTTTGAAAATGTTTAATTTTAACCATTATATTTTCAAGGATAGGAATATGCTTAAATTTGAATTTGCTCCTTGAAAAGTGCTTGATTTTCAACATTATACATTATAAGTGCCTTTATGGTAGTCGTTTAGATGGGACGATAAAGGCTTCAGTAGTCTGAAAAGTGCTTGAATTTTATTCTTTAAACAGCTGTACGAACCCTGATTTCATATTCATTAATTCATTCATTTATTTATTGGTCTGTTTCACTCCTGTATTTATTTTGGCATCCAGGAACAAGCTGTGGACCGAGAACACGAGAGAGATTTCTTCCAGCAGGAGATCCATAAACTGGAACAGCAGCTGAAGAATCCACAGAAGCTCCAGGCTGGCTCTGAGCAAAGAAACCGAGAGGTAACAGGAGAAAGCTCTGTTCTCTGCCAGACGCCCGGGTGTTAATGGAGAACGTAACACTGGAGTGGTTATGAACACTGAGCTGAGAGTCACACAGCAGAACAATAGAGCTGGTAGAATTACCTGTGCTGCCACAAAAATGATACCAAATAGTGGGAGTGTTACGCAGAATGGGATTAATGTGATCTTTTGCAAGTTGTGTAACAGTTGGTTTTATCTGCATGATCATCAAATACACAATACAGTGAGAGTGAGGTCTCCATAACGCTGGTACTCAAATACAAAATGCTGTCAAGAATATCAGAAGTGAAGACTCGTGTCAGGAGGTCGAGACTGCTGACACTTTACAGGCTAAATTCAAATGATTCTGCTTAACGTTTAAATATTTAATAATTTTTATATTAACGGTGGATCAAGTGGCAACGGGAAATGTCGCCTGTAGTGACGAACCCACAGAGAATTATCACCCTCTTACTCCACGGTTCCCCTCATGGAGTGTTCACTCTTTAGTCTTACCGCTCTTATTTAGCTCGTTTCCAGACGCTGTTTTCAGCTTCGAACTCCAATGTGCGCCACCTGCTCAGCACATGACAGCAGACGTTAGCGACTTTTTACTCCTATAATTTCTAGAGACTCCTGCCACGTTTTTATCACTAAGTGCTTTTTCTTCCCCTTCTTGCCCTCAAACTCTCCATCCTCTGATCCTCTATGCCTCTGCCTTCTCTCTCCCGTGGCTATTGCAGGTGGATGGAGTAACCTTTAAGGTATTGCTTCTAGCTACATGTAGAATCAAGTATCTTCCCCCCCTCCCTAGAGAGCATTTAGTGCATTTTAGTAATCCCGCCCAACCCCGTAGAAATTAATGGCCTGTCCATCTCTCTCATCCTGTTCCTCGTCCTTTCTCCCGTTTGATCCCTCTCTGCTGTATGTGTCTTCGTTTGGAAGCGACTCTGCTCCTTCCTCATTGTCCCAGTGTAACAGTCAGCAGCAAAACTGTAAACAGAGTGGGGAGGGGGGGGATTTGGGCATGTAAAAGAAACATTATGAAAGTATCCTTTTGATACAATGATACAAACCCAATTTCTGCATATTTTTCTAAGCCCACAAAGGCTGAAAAGTACAATCTATATGAATTTAAATAAAAAGTATGTTAACGAACTTTAGCTTGTGAAACTAACTATTTAACATTGTTTTTTTTTTGTTGTTGCTATATTAGCATTGTTTTGGAGGTAAGCCACAAACAAGCATGACTATAGACAAGTATTTCCTGAATGTCAAGCAATACATTTTATAAAAATGTTGATTGCATCCTTAAATCAACCACAAGGCACATTCTGTCAAAGTAAAGCTTAAAGAAATATAAATAGACCATTCAGTGCGTCCATCCTACTCTCTAGTCACATTAATATTTAATGAAGGGATGCGAGTGAGGGGGTGTATTTCATCTGCCTTACTACACTGTCACTTTGTCTTTCTGTGGCACAACATCCTTTTAAAAATGCATTTTTGAAACAACAGGATACGTAAAAGTCAGTCAGTCTTTTCTGATGCAACGTCATTTTCTTGTTTAATGAAGCAGGGGGAGCAGCTGACCATCTAGATATAAATGTATTTCCCAGTTCTGAGATAATCCAAAAGAAACCTCCCTCCTGTTGACCCTTCTTCCTCCCCTTTATTGATCTGCTGATGTTTTCCCGTCTCACAGATGGATCAGTTACCTGCCAGCGGTCCTCCTGGTTATTGTACTGCTGTGTGGTTCGTGTCACCCTGAATGAAATCTCTCTCTCCCGCTCTGTCCCTGCACCTCTTTTTACTCTCGGCCCCCTCCTTTCTCAGGTGGATCAGCTGACCTCTCAGCTAGCTGTACATTACCAGCTATGCTGTAGCGAGTGGTGTCTGAGAGTGAATCTCATTAAACGACACCCCCCCCCCTTTCCCGCTCTCCTCATTTTGCTATCTCTCTCTCTCTCTCTCTCACTCACTACCAGGTGGACCAGCTGACCTCCCAGCTGAAGGAGAAGGCGGATTGGTGCAGTGAGCTGCTGCTCAGCTCGGAGCAGCTGCGTCGTGAGTTGGGAGAACGCGACGAAGAGATTGACAAGCTGGAGAGCCGCATCCGCGAGCTGGAGCAGGCCCTGCTGGCCAGCGCTGAGTCCCTGGAGAAGGTTAGGAAGGGAAGGGGGAGGGGGGCGGAGATGAAGGATGTGCAGGAGAGTCAGAGACGGCAAGAGAGAAAAAGCAGTCTGAACAATAGCTGTGGAGCATGGCAGAGAGGATGTAGATGAGGTGACAGCTAGAGGAGGAACGGGAGGAGGGTTTGGACGCACAGAGAAGAAGAACAATGTGTGTGGGTGGGTCTACTTCAGCAGCCCCGGCAGTTTGCTGCTTGTGATGACACTGAGCTATGGCTAGCAACTGTCAAGATTGCCCCCCAGTGTTTGTGGAGGGCTGTGCTGAGTGAACAAAAAGAGCAGTATAGGAGATGTTCATATCTGCTGTGTCCCGCTGCTCAGCTGACAAATGGCACAGAGCTCGAGTCGCACGATAAAGGGTGCAACACGGACAACGTGCTTTTGTAGCTTGCATCCTTGAAAATGTTTTGGATCACACGAGTTTGTTCTTTCACACCTTTCTGCGCTGTGCTAAATAGTTTCTTTCACGTGTGTGTGTGTGTGTTGTTGTGTGTGCCGCAGGTTGAACAAAAGAAGCAGCATGCATCCATCACAGAGGAAAAACACTCCACACTGGAGGCTCAGTTGCAGACGGAGAGAGAAGCTCTGGAGCGGAAAGAGAAAGAGGTAGTGCGCTCCGAATTTTGTTCTTTGAGGTTTTCCAAAGCATTGATGAAAAGAGTAATGCCTGCACGCTGGCTCCAAACCACACGTTCATTTAAATGGACAATGTGTCAGTTTGACGAAGATACAAATGTGAATTAAATGTTGCCCATTTAAATTTATATCTGGTTTGGAGTCAGTGTGCAGGCATTACATCAATGTTTTCAAGCTCTGCATGTTTTGTTTAATCGCAGGAGAAGTAAAATATAAGAGAAAGTCCAAGGCGTTACATTTTCCATCCCATCAGTGAGGTGCATATTCTTCACAGCGTCGCGGTGCCTCCTCTAACGTGCTTGTGTCGTCTCAGATCTGTAACCTGGAAGAGCAGCTGGAGCAGTTCAGAGAAGAGCTGGAGAACAAGAGCGAGGAGGTGCAGCAGCTTCACATGCAGCTGGAGATCCAGAGGAAGGAGATCAGCAGCCAGCATCAATACGTAGAAACAAGGGACAGCATGCTCCAGGTAAAACAGCCGCCCTGTGACAAGAACTTTTTACAGTATCTTTACCCAATATTTTAAATTCCAGTAATGTTTTAGTCTGGTTGTGTGTATGAAATGCAGCTGCTCTGGCTTCTTAAAAACTGTGGATATCGTTGACAGATGCTGCCCACATATTGTATAAAAGATGTTTTACTTAATTATTGTATTCTCAGTTATTGTAGGATTAATCTGTTTTCTACTGTCAAACTGATGTACTAAAGAGCAAAAGTTAAACCACTGGTTACGGTGACAAGACTGATGTGATGTGTGCGACATTGCCAGATAAACTTGTACATTAACTGAAGAAATATTACACCAGGTCTGGTCCACTATTATATCCATATAGCATTTATATTTCTGCTCACAAACTGCAAAAACACTTTGGTTCAGATGCTCGTTTTTTTAAATAAGATCTTTGCTCTATGTTGCTCTTTTTCTGCAAATGATTCTGCCATGCAAGACTCGCTACCCATGCCGGCAGATTTCTTCTTTGACTCAATCAGTGTGCTTTCATTAGTCCGCCACAAGGCTGACTCTGAGTGGACGTTCGCGTGACGTGTTTGTTCAGCCATCACATTATAATCTCTGACTTTTGAAGGTGATGAAGGAGAAGGACAGGGAAATAGCTCTTCTTAATGAACAGATCACTAAGCTCCAACACATGGAAACAGCCTCTGATAACAAGGTAACGCAATATGCATATACGAAATAGAATAAAAGTCTATTTCGTATACGTATAGCTCGGTGTTAGTGCCTCAGTGTGTGTGTTTTCTGGTTTCATGTACACTTTTATTTTTGTTGCCTCCATTTGTTTGTTGTTGTTGGGTTGTTTTTTCTTGTTTTGTCTCGGTAAGTATTTCCACGGCACCATCGTCTGTTGTGATGTGATCATTTGCTCATGTGAGGTGGCTTATTAAACCTCTGACTCCCTAAAGACTTTTTCAATCTCATCAACTTCAGAAATTTGAAAATACAAATGTCATTTAAAACAAAATTTCCTTTGGCCAAGAGTCTTTCTAAACACAGCAGGGACTCAGAGGTTTATCCAAAGTGCGGGATAGCTGTGGATTCTTCAAATCTGACATTTTGATGGTGTAATAAGGTCTGTATGTTTCTCTTTAGGAAATTGATGAGAGGGAGGAAGTGATTAAAGACCTGGAGTCTCAGGTGGAGTGCCTGCGGAGCGAACAAGAACGCTTGAAGAGGAATAATGAGGAAGAGCTTGACCAACTGAATGCAGTCATAGACAGACTTCAGCAGGAGCTGGCCAATATTGAGCAGAAGCAGGCCACAGAGGAAGAAGAGGACACCAAAGCTCACCCAGAGAGCGACGTATGGAGGCCAAGTAAAGAGGAATACGATGAAATGGAGCAGAGAATGGACCTGGCCAACAAAGAGGTCGATACGCTCAAAACAGAGCACAGTAAGCTGTTGAAGACGTACCTGCGCTTGAAAGAGAACGCAGACGCTTTAGCTGAAACGGAAAAACTGGAGAGCTCCGAGGGCGAACTTGAAGAAGCTCTCAGAGAGAAAACCGCAGGCCTCGTAGTCATGCAGGCCCAGGTTCAAGCTTTAGAGCAGAGCGCAACGTCCAGAGTGCAGGAGTTGGACGTCCGCATCCTGGAGCTTGAGAACGTGGTCGGTGAAAAGGACAGCGAGATAAGCCGCTGTCGCCTCCTTGTGGAGCAAACGCAAGGCTATGCAGACGGTCTCCAACGGAAGGTCTCTGATCTTGAGGAAACTCTGAGGGAGAAAGTGGCTGCGGTGCTTGCGAGCCAGGCCACCCTGGAGGCCTTCCAGCAACTGGAGTCACAAGGATCCAAAGAAAACCAGGACCAGCAGAGACATGCTGAGAAACCAAACGTGGAGCCATACGTCTATGACTTTGGTGACTTTGGTATTCCCCAAATGGATTTCAGTGGAGTTGGTCAAGCGAGACAAGTTCCCACAGGGAAGGTGGTCCATCTGACCCAGAAGCTCCGACAGCTGGAGGTGGGACTCAGCGGGATGCAGAAAGACCAGGAGCTCCAGAAGCAGCTGCTCTCCAGCTCCGAGGAGGAGGTGCTGGAGTACGAGAGGAGGCTGTCTGTGCTCATGGATCTGCTCAATCAGATGAAGGCCAGGACACACCGCGGGACATCACTGGTTGTGGGGGTAAGAGTTAGTGTTAAAGGAGTAGTTCAACATTTTGAGCCCTGCCAAGAAATAGTCCAGCATATAAAAGATGACACATGTTAATTAGTGAGCTTTAGAGGTGTGTTTTAGAACCTGGCTAGCCGTTTCCCCCTGTTTCCAGTCTTTATGCTAAGCTAAGCTAACCGCTGCAGACTACAGCTTCATGTTTACCGTACAGCCGTGAGAGTGTTATCAGTCCTCTAATCTAACTCTCATCAAGAAAGCGAATAAGTGTATATTCTTAAAATGTCTCCTTTAAAGTTCGAATGTAGGTTAGTTTATTATTCATGGGAAAATATATAAAGAGACTCCCAAATAACAGGATTCACTGATAAAAGGTGATTATTTGCAAATTGAGATGGACAATTAGGTGATATTTGTTCATAACGTAACAACATTATCACAGAATTCAAATCTCAGATTGGACTAAAAGAATCCTTGAAATCACAAGTAAGTAGACAATTGTATCCATCCAAAAAAGGCAAATATAAGCTTGTACTAAAATGTAGAAGTTGAGTGCAATATTTGTCTCTATGTGTACACTATTGTGTTGCTATACTGATTGGAATCTATATTGCTTTTGAATTTTCTTTGTACCCTTATTAATGGTTAACCAGTGAAACTCAATGAAGTCATTGTTATAAGGTGTCAGGCTGTGTAATGTTGCCCCTCGCCGCTCTGATAAGTTTGAACCTTTGTGACCTTTTTATCAGGCCTCCTCTGCTGATGAGCAGCCGTCTGTGTCGGAGGTTCTTCAAGAGTTGCAGGAGGTCCGAGATGAGGCTTCGGCCACCAAAGAGCAGCTCGACGGTTACAAGGAGAGCTGCAGCAGACTCCAGGAGGAGCTCCAAGTATGTGATTGCTTCTAAGTGTTCATACTTCTTCTGAGAGTATTTCTAATGTTTGGTGAGACTGACCTACATGTGCTTCTCTTTCCAGGAAAAAACTGTTACAATAGAGAGACTGCAAGAGCAACTTCAGAAGGTAGAAACAAACATTTCATCCTACGTCAGTTAACATTTTTTATAAAGTCTTTCCTTGTCTAATATTTAAACTTTGTCACTTTAGGTATCATCTGGAGGCAGTGAGGAGACCAAGGCGTCTGAGCTTCAACAGGAATTAATGGTGGCTCAAAATGAGGCGGCTGCCACCAAAGAGGAGCTGAACGGCTGCAGGGAGAGCTTGGAGAAGATGCAGGAGCTGCTGCAGGTACAATCATATCCTGTCTTGGGTGCTGAGTTCAGTGAAGTTCACGTGTTGAAACCTCAGTACTGCAATCACCTTTTTTTTTTTCAAAAGGTTACTTAAGTTTACACTCAAGTTTAAATTGAAACTTTTGGTTTGGGGAGATATCTAAAACTCACTAATTAACATGTTGCATCCAATTGGATTAAACAAATAAGATCTAACATGTTAATTAGTGAGCTTTGGTGGAGCTGGTTGGTGGATTTTGTTAGTTCAGACAGAGTCAAGCTGGCTGTTTCCCACTGTTGTCAGTGTTTTTGCTAAGCTAAGCTAACCGGTTGAAAGCAGTAGCTTCATATTTGACCGTTATTAGTCAATTTTCTCTTCCAACTCTACGCCAGAAAGCGAATAACTTTATTTCCCAAAATGTCAAACTATTCCTTTAAGTGTCTCAATTCTTGTTTGATCGATGAAGTAAAATATTATTTCACTAATAATATACATTTCTATATGTTTTTATTTAGACACATTTTAATTGCATACAATTGTGTTCTTTAAGGAGCGGGAAATGACCGTTGCTCGCCTTAAAGGAGAACTTTTCCAAGTAAGTCGGAAATTATTTGATGTATTAATATTTCTCTAAAGCTGATAAGATTGTTGTTTGTTGTGAAAACGTTGAAACCTTTGATGATACCCGGATGTTCGTATGGTATTTGACCACATGCTCAATCATCCCTCAAGGTAAAAGCTGAAGAAGACAGAGCCAGCATGACAGAGCTTCTCCAGGAGGTCAGAGACGACGCGGCTTCCACCAAAGAAGAACTCAACAGCTACAGGCAGCATAGTGAGAAACTTCAAGAGGACCTCCAAGTACGGGAAGTTTTTATTTCTAAACTCAAAGAGGAGCTCCAGGAGGTGAAACAGAATGTGGATACCACCAAAGAAGAACTCAAGAGCTACAGGCAGCACAATGAGAAACTGCAGGACGAACTCCACGTCCGTGAGCTCTCTATTTCTAAGCTCAAAGACGAGCTCCAGGAGGTACGAACAGCCTTGATGAAGACAGCGGATTCTGGTCCTCCGTCTCCTTCTCCCTCGCCCTCTCTCTCTCCGTCTCCTCTGCCTCTCTCCACCGCTTCGTCCTCCTCCACCACCCAGCCTAAAAGGAAAGGAGGCAAACAGCCGGCTGGTAAGGGAAGCGGTGCCAAAGATAGACCATCTGTGTCCAGGAAGAACTCCGCCACTTCCAGCCAATCCTCCAGCAAATCTCACAGCGCTCGGCTAAACAGCAGCTCTGAGGAGAAACGCGCTGCTGTAACGCACTCGTTCGCGCAGACCGAACCTCTCCAAATGCCTGACCTGGGCCCGGCAAGCAAGTCTCCAACCAAAGACGAGATGGAGGAGGTGATCGGAGAGTTCCAGGAGAAGATTTTACAGATGCAGGAGCTCCACGCGGCGGAGATCCTGGACATGGAGGCTCGGCACATTTCGGAGAGCGAGAGCCTTCGTAGGGACACGCAGGTTCTGGAGGATGAGTGTAAGGCCCTCAAGGCTGTCATTGACAAGCTGCGCTCTACAGAGGTGAGGGCCGGAAACAAGAGCTGTGTCCCAAATCCATACTACATGCCAATTCTTTGCTACATAATAATCGTCATAGTACCCTCTTTAAGCAGTTTAAGCAGTATATAAAAATATTGATATACTTACTCCATTTTGTACTAACAAGAATTGATATGAAATGTGACGCTGGTTCAAACTACAACTTAAAAGCGACCTCCAGTTAAACTTCACAAAGAGCAGTCTCAAAAATCAACCATATTTAGTCTGCATACTGTCTGCTTTGAGTTTAAACACACTAAACTAAAATCCTGCTTAGAATCAGTATGTAAAGTGTTTTACTATTATAGATAGAAAAATTGCACTTGCAACCTCCACCTCTTCCTCCAGGATGGAGATGGTGTTCAACGTAGTGCTGGTCCTCCCCAAGGACAAAAAATTGTCAAAATTGTTGCCTATAAATTCAATTGTTTCGGCTCTATCAGTATTTTCATGACACGTACAGTATCTCAGTGATTTGAAGGTATTTCATTTTGAGGATGTGCAAAGATTACTTGTGTTGCGTTATCAATTTGATAAAATTAAAAGCACGATCTGAATCATGTTGGATCTTTTCTAGGCCCCTTCATCAAGACAAGACCGTCCTACGTCACAGTTCAAGGACGGCTACACAAGCGGTAAGATACAACGCGTTTGTACGACACAATCACACCCAAGGGCTGCTCCGCTATTTAATCATTGTTTTTGACAGTGATTAAATGTTTTTCTTCTGCATTCCTCAGCCTTTGCTTGAATAAACAACTTACAGAAGTAACCTGAGTGCTATAAACAGCATATTCCTGAGAGGATGCTCTGGTTATCTATTCTTATGTCTGCCTCAGTGTGTTTCTGCTGTTGAAACACTGACCCTATGTATTTCCACATACACATGAGCACGTCAGTATAAAAACAGACTTTAAAAAACAGAACCTCTCTTTTAAGTACATACTTTGTTGTCGTACACCATTTTCTGTACTTTTGTTTCAAGGAATCTTTCATCCTCTTGCAGACAGCAGCTCCGACTACAGCCAGCGGACTGGATTTGACCTCCCGAGCTTGCAGCAGGAGTTCAGGACGACTCCGGAGGGTGCCAGGAGAGAGACTGACGATCCACTGCCTGACCGGATCAAGGTACAAACGTTGTCACTGTATTAAAATGTGTTGAGACTATATTTAAGTTATAGACTGTTCTAGCTGTGTGAGATGCAGGGTGATCACATTTTGTGTGATCTAAAAAAAAGTTTCCTTACTGTATTTTATTACTTCCAATACATCTCTAAAGAGCTTTTTTTATTTTATTTTTTAGAAAAGAATGATTGTAAACCTAACAACATTTCTGGTTTGTGTTTGTGTGTTTAGACGCTGCTTCGTGAGGTGCACCAGGAGGGCATGCAGGTGCTCTCTCTGTCAGAGCTCCCTCTCTCTGAAGGCGAGCCAGGCAGCCAGTTCAACGTCCAAGGCTGGGTAAAGGAAAGAGACACCTTGCTGGCAACCGTGGAGTCCCTCAAAGGCCTCATCACCCAGATGCAGACACACAGAGAAACACAGGTAGAGGAAACCCCCGTCCCCTCAAGAGTCTTCACGAAACACTTCTGTTTGTCAGGGCTCAGCCAGTCAGAAGCATCACAATTGAAAGCGTCGAGCTGACATTTGCATCAAGTCAAACAGATGAGTCCTTCACTGTGTGTGTGCGCGTTTGCCTTCATCTGTTTGTCTCTGACTTGCTGCAGATGCCAGGCAGCGTGGACTGGCGTGCACAGCTACTGGATGCAGTGCGGCAGGTGTTTCTGAAGGAGCGTGGCGTGCTGAAGAGCGCCCTCTACAGCCAGTTGGACCTGCTGGACACCAGCGACGCCATCGTCCACCTCAATCAGCTGGAGCACAGGCTGGCCGAACAGGTCAGAAGTAACATATTTATTGTTTATTATTCAAATGTCTGGCTTTGACCCAAGAGATGACAAAAATGTGTATATAAAGGGACAGAAACGATCTTCTCTTGTCCTTCCTCTCCTTTAAATCTCATTCTTGCTGTTCAGTAACCAGATGATGTTGTGTTTGTGATCCTGATGCAGGACGCACAGCACAGGGAGGCAATGGGTTCGCTCCACACGGCAGAGAGGTCCAGTCTCATCTCTGAGATTCATCAGCTCCGTGGTCAACTAGAGCAACGTCATCAAGGTGAACACGTTAAAAGAATTCCTCACTCTGCTGGCGATGTTCTTCAGACATTGTCACATTTGCTACCTTGTGTAATGTGCTTTGAGTCGGAAAGGTGTGCTGATGGCGATGTTCTCTGCTTGTTGTCCTTCAGGTGCCCAGCCCGCTGTGCCTTTGGGCGGTGAATGTAGCATGAAGGAGCAGAGGGTGGGAGGAGGCGCTGATGGAGCAGCGGAGGCCGACAGGCTGCTGGTGGAGGAGCTGAAGGGGGAACTGTCCCAGACTAAACTGGAGCTGGAGACAACGCTGAAGGCTCAGCACAAGCACCTCAAAGAGCTGGACACACTCAGGTTAGACATGATGTTTGTCCACAGACGTGAATCCAACACACTGGATACATCTAAAAACTTCCACAGCAAAAATACTCAAAACTGTTTAACTCTCGTCTTATTACTGCCAACAGGGCGGAGGTGTCGCAGAAGGCTGCTGAGGTGGACACACTGAACGACCATTTAACAGAGGAGAGGAAGAGGAGCAGAGATCTTCAGTGGGCCATGGAGAAGGAGAAGTGTCGAACGGGGAGAAACGAGGAAAGTAAGCGAGAAGAACTGGAGGTAAGAGCCTTTAGACAGATGCCTTTTGTAGCCTACTTTTATTTTTACTTTCCCTTCTCTGCGTTATACAGTGTAAGGCGTTCTAAAAACAAGTGGATTTCCATTTTCCTCCAAGGACCTGCACCTCACTCTGGAGGAGCAGAAGAGCCGTGTGGCCCAGCTGACCCTTACCCTGGACCAGGAGCACCAGGCCTCCTCTCAGCTCTCCCAGCAGGCTGAACAGGAGCACCTGAGCCTCCGCAGACGTCTCCAGGAGCTCCAGGTCCAGCTGGAGACAGAACGAGCCAAGGCCCAGGAGATGAGCACTGCGCTGGGGAGGGAGAGGGAGCTGCGGACGGGTGTCTCCTCAGACAGCGGCCCCTCCAATGAGGTCGAGGAGGAGGGAAGTCTGCTGGAAAGACTGCAGAGGGAGCTGGATGACAAATCGACACAGGTGGGATGTTTGTGGTTTTTCTGCTGAATTTGTCACTAGCCACTAGCAAACAACGACTTGGAACCACTGTGCTAAAACATATTTATGATGTATTAAAGTTAAAATATTCACACTGACATAACTTGAAAAATATTTCAGATTAAATTGAACCTGTTTTTATTATTAAAAGACGAAATAAGTGTCCCCCATCTTTGGCTGAAGTATTATAAACATAAACTTCCATATACCATGATTGATTTGTTGCAGGTATGTGTCTTAAATTTTCATGTTTTGCTTCACAAATGATAGTTTAGACTGCCAGCCTTCACATACAGGACTGATTGTATTTGTTGAATAAGTGCTTGAATAACTGTTTTTCTGCTCCAGGTGGTGCACCTCCTCAGTCAGGTGGAGGCCCAGAAGCTGGAGGTAGTACGAAAAGAGGAGGAGCTGACTTTGGGGAGTCAGAGGTCGAGACGGGACCAAGAGGCGCTGCTGGAGGCTCGGGCCCAGCTTGAGCAGCTGGAAGTCCGGATGTCCGAGGCCCAGGAACAGCTGGACAGGGAGATGGAGAGGAGGACGAGTGTAGAAGAAGAGATGGAGAGACTGGAGGAGAGGTTGAACCAGTTAGGAGAGCAGAGAGGAGGGAGGGAGGGGAGCGGACCTCTGCAGGCTGAGGGCCACAGAGTGAGTGTCAACTACCAGGAAGACTCTATTAATTGAAAAAAAATGTTTTAGTCATTTAGTTTCTTATTAAAGTTATGTTGTTATCTGAACAGAAGGCGGCCCGGCACAGCGACTCCACCGACCGCACCAAAGACTGGGTGTTCCAGCAGAAGAGCGGAAACGTTCAGCCGGCGAGCTCCAGCACGCCTCCCCACGTGGACGTCTCTCCAACGGGCCGCAGCAGCGGACCGCACCACGGTCCCTGGCGCACAGCCGACAAGATCCTGGGCAAACTCCACCTCGTTTCCTCGAAGATCCACGGCATGGCGAGCAAGACTACTGGCAGGTAATTCAAGCTATAAAGTGTTTTTATATGAACAGTGAAAATCCATAACTGTATGATGATGTGCAGGACGTTATGGGAATTAATTGATTGTTTGTCATTTGTGCATGTGCAGGCTGACTGCAGAGGTCGATACTGAAGAGTTATTCTGGGTGCAGTCCAATGTTGATGAGGTCATCACTATGCTGCAGCAATCTCCAGGTCTACCTGCTGTCCCCGAGGTCAGAATCTCTTGTTTTTGTTTCTTGGTTTTTGTGGGGGGGTTAAACTCCTTTGGTATTCATGGCTTCACTTCCACATTTAATGGTCAAAAGAAGAATTTTCGCTTTGCTGCTGAGATCAGATCGAGTGTTTGTTTATTTTTCCTTCTAAGCTCCTAATATGAGCACACATGGTTGTGACTGCTTGTGTGTTCCCCGCAGAGTGTTTCCCTGCTGGCGGGAGGTTCCTCCGGCTCCTCCAACTCCCTGACGGAGCGCCTGCTGAGGCAGAACGCCGAGCTGACGGGTTTTGTGAGCCGTCTGACCGAAGAGAAGAACGATCTGAGGAACCACACGCTCCGCTTGGAGGAAGAGGTCCGACGCTACCGGCAGGCTGGACTGGGATCGGGCGACAGTGTGAGTACATGACCGGGAATACTACTGACAGAGCTGACGCTGATTGTTTCTTTCAAACTATTGAGTATAGTGGAAGTAGATATAGTGAATAGTGGAATCTTGGAATCTCTTGTCATCAAGACTTCCATTATTTCTTTGCCTCCTGCAGTTCAGCAGCAGGAAAGGAGTGTCGAAGGCCGACTCGGCAGGTATGCTGCTTTCCCAGGAGCGGGAGGCTTGGACAAGAGAGAAGGTCCGGCTTGAGAAAGCTTTACACGTGGCCCAGGCCCAGGTGGCCCGACTCAGGGGGGAGATCAGGACCGACACACTGCGAGAGATTACTGGACCTGAGTCTGACAATTCTGCACTGAAGGTCCGCTAATAAGTCACTGTTATTCAGCTTGAATCTGTGGAGTTGTGCATTAATTGTAGGAGCTCCAGGAAATCAACCGCTCATCGTTTTACTACTTTCCTTTGCCTCCAGAGGATGTACGGGAAGTACTTGAGGTCAGAAAGCTTCCGCAAAGCGCTGATCTACCAGAAGAAATATCTGCTGTTACTGCTGGGCGGCTTCCAGGAGTGTGAGGAGGCCACGCTGTCGCTCCTCTCCAGGATGGGCGGCCGGCCGTCGCTCACCAGCCTGGAGTCCCTCAGCCAGCGCCGCCGGGGGCTGACACGCTTCCGCTCTGCCGTCCGAGTCTCTATCGCCCTCTCCAGGTAGGCAGCTGGACTGTCCTTGTGTCAGAGATTACAACCTTTATTTAATAAAAACTAAAACCTACACATCCTCTGTTCAGAATGCGTTTCCTAGTCAAGCGATGGCACAAGGCGACGGGGACAACCTCCTGCAGCGTCAACAAGAATGGAGCAGGACAGACATTAGGTAACCAAAACATGTTGTGTTTTTTGGACTTCTCCGTGTTGGAGAGAATCATTTTGAAGTGACGCTCAATGCGTTTATACTCTCTTTGTGGCTCTCAGGTACAGACGTGAGAGACTCACCTTATCTTCACCCGGGAAGCGTAGAGATGTACAGAGAAAGAGGAGGTGGTGGAGGAGGAGGAGGAGGAGGGGCCTCCAGCGGCAGGGGGCGAAGTGGACGTGAATCGCCCAGATCGGCGGCCTCCTCCACACAACACAGGTGCAACATCAAGCTGGGCTCACAATTACTATTATCAATTAATCTAACGTTCAGTTTACCAAATAATCTAGAGTAATCAATACAATTCCTAAAAGTAATGACAATTACAAGATATCATATATATGTATAAAAATATAAGAAAAGATTAAGTTAATAGTCTTTAAATTGTGTGTGTGCGTGTGTGCGTGCGTGCGTGCGTGCGTGCGTTCGTTCGTTCTTTCTTTCTTTCTTTCTTTCTTTCTTTCTTTCTTTCTTTCTTTCTTTCTTTCTTTCTTTCTTTCTTTCTTTCTTTCTTTCTTTCTTTCTTTCTTTCTTTCTTTC
>JAVQJL010061341.1:0-18604 GCA_036024295.1 Nannoperca obscura | reverse complement strand
CCCCCCCCCCCCCCCCCCCCCCCCCCCCCCCCCCCCCCCCCCTATTGGAAGAGGGATGAGAAGGGGTGGTGCCCTGCTTGTTATCACAATTATTTTTGAATGCCTCACTATTAATGGCTAGATTATAGAGGAAAGCCAGAGCAGAGCCAGTAGGCTACCTGTTCATCATAGTCCCTTGTTAAAACTCGGCAATATCTCCTCTGGCTATGTACCAATCTGCTGCAGTGCTTTGTTTGTAAAGGTATTTATTCGGTTGGTTCAGCTGCTTCTCGGATAGCTTTGGGCTATGTGCAGCAGGCATCTGTGTGTGGTGTTCTCATGACCGTGATAGTGTTAAAGCCACATTTCTAACATGGCATGTACTTTGTGTGTACAGTATGTGTCGAAAAAATTGGCTTACATCATGTATTTATTCTCATTGGTAGCAACCTGTGTAATGCTGCGTGGGATTGTGCCTAGACCAGCATAGTGTGTAAAACTGGGAGACACACAGAGACAAGCCCAGATCCTCACCATGCTGTGTGTGGGTGTATAGAATATCAATGTCCTGCTGAGCTCTCTCTCTGTGTGTGTGTGTGTGTCTGGCTGCTATTAGGTGGCATTTAAGGTGTTTTCATGTCTCATTGTCTGTCTGGGTTATTTGTGTGTGTGTGTGCATACATGCATGTTTGTTCGATTGATTGTCTGTGAATGTAATGATTGTGTCTCCTTGTCTTGGCCCTCTCTGTCTCTCTTGGTCAGTCCCTCCCTCACGCCTGTGTTTCCTCTCTGTTCGTTGCAGAGCAGCAGTCCTCTGTGTCTTCCTGCCGTGTCGTTTGAAGTGTTTTTGCTAAGCTGTCTGTTCCTGCTCCATTCTCACCTTGTGTGGAGTCAATGGGAAGTCCCCAAAGACAGCATCGCTCAACCGCGTTGCTGCGCGTGGGAGGAGAGTGGGCGCTACCGCCCATTTACTTCCCTTTAATTTATTGCTCTATTGCTATTGAGAGAGTAAATCACATATATTGTATCATTATTTAGAAATCCTTTCGCTCACTGCACATGCACTTGTCTTTGTAGTACAGTGTAAGAACACATGAGAGAAACTGCATTTTCTTTTTCTCTGCAGTCTCTCTTTCTGTGTGTGTGTCTTTCAGTATAGCATGCAACATATACGTACAGTAAGAGATAGATGGTTATGATAAATAGATTTGCTTTTGCGGCACTTAAAGGGATTCTGTGTCACTTCCCAGGAGGAAGAGGAAGAAAAAGTGGTAGAAGAAGTTATGACAAAAAATAACCAAGAGGAAGAAAGTAAGGTTAGGAGAGGGAAGCTTAAATTTTTTTTTTTAAAAGAAGATGGAGGGGGGAGATATAAGGCAGTGCAGGGATGTGAAGGCAGAGAGTGGGGGTAGGTGATGAAAAGGGGGAAGGGGGTATTTGTATGAAGAGGAGAGGATGAGGCTGTATGGAGAA
The DNA here is from genome assembly GCA_036024295.1 of Nannoperca obscura. NCBI lineage: Eukaryota > Metazoa > Chordata > Actinopteri > Centrarchiformes > Percichthyidae > Nannoperca > Nannoperca obscura. Next base: position 17,152 of record JAVQJL010061341.1, on the reverse strand, counting down.
TATTAATGGTGTGTCAAGAAGTAGAGTATCTTTAAAGACCTCAACCTTTCTTCTGGTGCTCATGCGTACTGTATTGGAACAAGCAGCTTGGAGGCACTGCTTTAAAACCAGGAAAAGAAGCAGAATAGGGACCTGCATCAATGGTAGTATTTTATCCATATACATTCATTACCATGTGTAGTATTTGCAGGAAACATGTTGTGATGGCCACTACAACTAGAATGTAGATATAACTGAGAAAGATTAACACCAGCAATATCACATTTGGAGGACTTATCTGTGTATCTATCTTTCTATTGCTCTCTTTTATCCTCTTCTCAGTCTTTCTCATTCATTCTATTCATCTTTCTTTGTGTATTATACGCACATACTCAAACACACTCACTGATTTGTGAGGTGCAGCTGCATCAGGACTCTGAAATCCCTCCCAATACCTGTCAATGGCGGGAACCCGCAGCAAGAGAGTGAAGAGAGGAAACTGCAGGTGTGTGTGTGTGTGTGTGTGTGTGTGTGTGTGTGTGTGAATTGTGTGCACATGCGTGAGAAGAAATAAATCAAAAAAAGGAAGGGGAGAGAGGGGGAAGTGATGCTCATTTACCACATGATTCAAGGAAGAAACACGCTGTCTTTTGAGGAAGCCTGTGTCACAGGTGACGGGCAATGATAGGGCCAAGAACAGGCCTGTCAGAGAGGAGGAAGCATGGGAAATGAATATAGTATTCCTCATAGAGCAAAGGGAGTATAGGCATACAGTATTGTGGCAGGGAGAACAACAGCTGAGCACATTAAGAGCTAAGTGATGTAGTGAAGAGCATAACATATACAGCCTGAGGTTGTTTTTTATGACGAGTGTGACGTACGACGACTGCAGAAGATGGATTCCTCACGTGGAAATTGGTCTAATACCAGAAGGTTTATTCCCTTGGAGCCCTGACTGCTGTTAAAAACACTGTTGGTCGTGATTGAAAAAAGAGAGAGAGACTGTAGATAATCAAATTCACGTCTCTGGCGGTTCTTTTTTTCATTTGATCTGGAGTAATGTAAATTGGAACATCAAGCTTTCGAGCTCTGGTTTTGGTCAACATAAATCCTGTCTGCTTAAAGAAAGTTTACTTGTAGCACTGTCACGATTTCATAATGTCTTTAACAACTTCTGACTTGGCATTTGCAATTTGTAAAACAGGTTGTAATCCCTAATTTGCAGGCTTTAATTTCCCTAACGGGAATGAACTTTTGGTCAAATTAGAGGTTCCATTAAGTTTTGATTCTAACCTCCAGCACCTGCTGTATAAGGGTAAATTAGTGCCAAGGAAACCATATCTCTAGCTAATGTGCAGTGCCAGGAAGATAACAGCAGTTTCAAAAATGCCAGGGACATTAGCATTCCTGCATCGCGCTGCGTGTGCGAGGTTTCCGTTTTTAAATCTATAAAAAAATAAATTGCTGTTCGTCAGCAAAAACCCCACTTGCCCCCCCCCCTTCATTAGACAGTTCATCAGCAATCTATCATCATATGTATTATTTATGAGCAGAGCCCAGTTCATTTTAAACACACAGCACAGGTCTCTTTAGTTATTTGGGTTTCAGTTAAATTTTCAAACTAGAGTCAGCCCTATTGTTTATGTAGAGAGGGAGAGAGAGCACTCTAAGCTTAAAATGATGCTTTTCTGCTTAATGAGGACTCGTTCCCTCCCAGCGTCGCCACCTCCACCCGAGTGGAGAGCCAGTGTTTGCTGCTCTGCCAGCTCCTGCTCAGTGCCTTGTATGCAAATACCCATTTTTCAATCAACCTTGTGGTTCATTCTGAGGCGTTCGATATAGCTCTGGCCTTCTGCAAGGTAATTTACCCAGAATTTTTTTAACCTCCAAGGTCACCTGGTGGAATGACACCTTTAATCATTAACCTCCACTCTGTGTTCACGGCCTTTGAAGAGACGCAGGAGGTCACTAAAAGTAAACTGGCTGTACTTTTGTCTTTAGAGAAGACACTGCACTGACGGGGGTGTAATGGCACTGACTGCATTGTGGTAACACCACTGAATGCTGGGTAATAATTAAACATTAGGTGCCAGAGTTTGGTACTTTCTAACTTTTGCATTATGATAACATAAGCTCTGACCTTTAAGTTGGTGACCTTTAAGTTTCTCACCCAAGTGTCAGAAACAATCTCCGGCCACACAACATTTCACTGAAAATAAGTTAGTAAGTAATAAGCACATGAGATGTGTTAATGATGACAAATGCCCAGCACTAATTTGAAATAAGCTACCGAATTAAGTTTAATACTGTTCTTATACTGTAAAACCATTTTGAACAAATATAAGTAATGTAGATATTTTGGGGATTCGTTTTTATCTTCATCACACAATAGGCAATTAGACAAATAAGACAAATTTGTAATTAATGTGACTCTGACGACTCTCACATGACTGCCATGTGTGTTTCACAATTTTCTCATGACCTTTCATTCACACCTTTAAGTCTATGATGTGAAATGAGGGTGTGAATGACCCAAAAAAAACTAAAATCCCTTAAACTCTTCCCATCAGTCATTAGAACCAATGAAGCTTCTTGATGCACAGTGAATGCATATGAGCTGCTTATTTTGCTCAAAGCATTTAAACTAAAATAAAACTATAATTGTTTGAACTAACTACTGTAGCACCGCATATAGTGTTTTAAAAACCCACTTTCACCAGGAAACAGGCAGACACGCAAAATGAATTAATTAAAGGTATTCAAATTGGTACAGGTGCAAAAAATCTTTAAACCCTTTATGTGGAGGTAATCGATAGCCGTGTAACGTGTCTGACCTTCATGCAGAAGACCGGAGCTCTAGTCCGGCAATTAACGTTCACCTTTTTATTTAGTGTTTTTGTAGTCTAACTTCACGTACCTGCCATGTGCAGGTTTGTAGAAAGCAAAAAATATTGGCATTGGAAGTGACAAAACATTGTCTTTGAACATAATTTAGCAGTATAGTCCAACACGGACGTTGTTATCTAATGGGACGGCTGAAATATCTGGTTGGGAGCGCCTGAAAGACACATGACCCTTTTCCAGCAGTTACTGTCAAGGTGCCCTTGAGCAAGGCAATAAACTTTTAATCGCTCAAATAAATGGCCAGCGGTACAGGACTGGTTTTACTGTGTGTGTAACCCTCCTCCCTTGTGACTTTAGGCCAGTGGGTCCTGTGTAAACATAGCAAAGAGTAAAACAACAACAACAACAACAACTTGTGTTTCACCCAGCAGCCTATATGAAACTGTACACTCATTCTCTGAATAACTTCCCTAACAAACTCTCACCCACTTCACCCTGCAGTTACAACCCCTGAGCAGTTTATAGTGAGATGTAGCATCGCTCTCCTCACACTGCAGCACATAAAACCAAAACGCGAAAACTTCTGCTTTTCTTCCATAAGTCCTGTAATTTATACCACGATTCACTGTAAATCTGCATGACGTTTCTTGACCTCTTCTGTGCACGCCAACAGACTCATGCATGCACACACACACACACACACACACACTAACCAAGATTCCTAATTGAGGGATAGTTGTGAAATTGTTTTGACTATTGAAAAATTATGCAAATGTTCTTGTTCTGCCCTTTTTCCTCCAAATACATGTAGAGTAAAGTTTTGATTGGGAGACTGTTTTTGAATGCTGTTGAGTTATCGCTGATGTGCTTTTATGAAACAGCTAATCAACCAAAAAAGTCTTTGTACGACCTGAATAACATAATGTCTAACTAATCAAGGGAGAAAGGGCTACACACACACACACACACACACACACACACACACACACATGCACAGACAGAAAAGCCGGTAACTCTGATTCCTCTCTGTAAAGCCCTGCAGGTGTGGTCCACTCCTCCTGCGCTGGCTATTAGCACAGCCTATCATTGGTATTCATTTCCCGCTCCTAATTCCCCCACAGTATTTTTTTTCCCTCTCACTTGACAGAGGACCGTGGGTTAAACGCCGGGGGGAGTGCTCCATCACGACTAGATCTGATCCAATTAAATACAGATTTAATCAGCCCCGCAGTCGGCGAGTGAATACGCAATCTGATCAGGCCCGTGGTAACTGGAGGCCCGGCGGCGTGGGCGCTGGTTTCCATCCAAGGGCCGGAGGATTGGCGCAGCGGCTGAGGAGACACCTTGATCACCTATCCGACCGTTCAATTGAGAACATCCACGTATCTGCAGACAGGTTTAGTTTTCACTTTTAATGAACCGATGGCACGTTGAAGCTGTTCTCTACTTCTCTGATGACCCCTTTAACCCACTGATTTAGTGTTTTGAGATACTGGAGAGGCAAGGCGAACGAGGGTCCTGCGGAAGTTCCACGAGATTTACGGTTGATGCAAACACTCAATTAGTTAATGATTTAGGGACTGGATTACGTCTGTGGCAGCCAGGAACGATCTGGAGGAGGTTAATCTTTCGTTCACTGGCAGAGAAGTGGGGCCTGTTTACCAGTGGCTGCGTAGAAAGCAAGGAGAAAACAACTCCTCCTGCCAGAGAAGGAAGATTTTCCCTCCATCCTCCCAAATGGCTGCAGCTGCTGATTGTTGAAACCTTTTACTCTGCAGAGGAAGCAGTCCTGTGATATGAAGTACAGCTCCCCAGTGCCCCATCAAAGTCCACTGTAACTGCTGTGTCACCTTCAGAGTTCCAAGGGAGGATTGTACGTGGGGAGCTGCTGCAGAGCCTACTAATGAGAAGTCATTGGGAAATGGGTTGCTTTTTAACATAGCCCGATGTCCAGGGTCATTTCACTTACGATCCGAGACTTAATTACAAATCCTGCTGTTTAGTGTATGGTGGTGTGTGTGCGCGGCTGCCAGTCTGTGACCAGATACTGTTGTGAAAAACAGCGATTCTGGCTGTCACTCAAATGTCTCACTGTAAATAAGTAATGCCTGTCTCAGTTAGCCGCGTCCCACACAATGCAACCACAACACACCGTGGCAGTAAGTGCACTGTTTAGCGTCTGAACAGAATCCAACCTGGCAAACAGATAGCTGTGTCTGGCGAACTTAACAAGCTCTGGGTTTGTTCCTCATCCAGCACGCCAGTCATTTATGTTAATGCAAACAAGTTCCCTCATTTTCTGTCTCTTTAATGTTTACAGTGATGAATTGTGTGCTATCAGATCGTAGCCTCATATCCTGAGTGTCATTGGCATTCAAAGCATTCCTGTAACCTTTATTGAAAAACCACAGAGGACAGATGCCATGAATTCTTTGCATTATTCAGAAAAGCTTATCTCAGCTTATTGTATGGAAAAACCTGCGATTAGTACAGAAATTACTTGGAGATCTCACAATGTTTCCCAATGAAAGGTCAAAAGATGTATAATTTGTTAATTACACTGTGAAATGATTTCAGTATTTCAGCCACATCCTGCCCATGGGATGGACATCTTTCTCTCTTCTTCCACCTCCGATCAGTAGTCTTTAATTGCCTCTTGTGTTTGGAGGAAGAACTCACCTCACTTGTTATTTCCAGGTGTAAATGAGATGAGAAGAGAAAGGTTACCCTGAGCCCCAAAAGACTGCGCAGTCCTTCAGGGTGGTCTCATCTCACCCCTAACGTAGTCTGATATCTCAAACATAGCTGTGTTTGAAGTGCTCGGTTGGGTGCCTCTGCTTTCTGCACTCGGGCGGGAGTCGTGGTGCTTGTTCAACTCTGGCAGCCCCTCTGTAAGTTCCTTCTTTTGTATTTGCATACCGAACAAACAGGAAATTGTGTTCATTTGTATGCAAATGTGTTTGTCCCCAAGGCTGGGATTTTGAATTAAAAGTTTTACCGTCCCATTAATTCCAAATTACACACAGGCACTGACATGGGCTCCTCCGCCCGGCAGGGGGGTATCCAACTTGCCATCCGAACGCATCTCTGTCAGTTTAGGCTGTTTAGTTTGCCATCTGCGAAACGGAGTCAGAATTTGGATTTAATCTGGTCCACTGATTTGCAGATTGATCGTCTGCACCACGTTGCAATCTCCTCTTAATTATCTCACGAATATATGCAAAGATTTCGGTGTGATTGATTTTCGAGGATACTACGGGAGACAGACGGCCTTGGAGTGGTTGACTGACAGGTTTGCGAAGCACATGGTGAATGAGAGGGAGTGGTGAAGGCCGTCCACCAATGCCGATGTAGCACGCCTCATCAGCCCTGCTCATTAAAATACATGTACAACCTTATGAAAAATGCATGACCCCGTAAATGACATGTGGCATGTATGGCCTGATGCTGACAGTGAAGGTAAAATGAAACATTAGCACCTACACATCGGCTTCGCAAAAGGGATTTTGCATGAAGGGCCTTGTCTTTGTCATAATGTTTCCGATCAAGCACTAACACTGTATTAATTCAGCTGTTCAAAGAATTGATTATAGCGATTGAATACCTGGTCGTAATATTGAGTAGTAGATATATAGACAGATAAAAATCTGTCTTTTTGAGTGTTTGTTTTTTAAATACAGTAAAGAAAGTTCCAGTTTATCTTGCATTTTTACAATTTGAAGCTACTTAAGGGTAGCTGAAGCAGCTAGTGGTACTCAGAGTAATGAATGAGAAAGTCTGCGTGCAAGAAAAGATTAATCAGAGAAACCGATGGATCGATAGATGTTCAGATCTAAATTACGCCCTCTCCAGCCTTCCTGTTTTCGCCAGTGCCAAGTTTGAGAGAGAGAGAGAAAAGCCCCCAATGAAACACGGTTCCAGCTTTTTATCAGGTTGTTTTATTGTTTCAGCCTGGATGTATGGAAATACCATAACAAATACGTGATAAAGGCAATTTATTGGAAGAATTGCTGGGCCTGTTCTTATGCAATAAAGTGATGTAATGATGGCCCGCTGTTGCTGTGGTAATGTTCTTTTGTTCTTGTGTTCTTGAGCTTTACTGCTACGGCAATTCATTATTTATCGTGATTTGTCCACAAACAGTATTGTACTTTTCAGCGTGTACTTGTCCACCAGTTGTACTTTTACTTAAATACATAAAAAATATATTTGCAAGACAAATTTGGGAAAAATACAAATCCAACCTGGTTTTCACAAAGGGGCTGCAGCTGCTAGATGAACATCATCATGTATGAATGTGTATACACATTTTTGCACACAGAGAAACACACACACACACACACACACACACACACACAAGTCTGTTCACAAATTAATAATGCATGGATCACATCTTGTACACATGCAGACTTTTGGCAGGCATCTGATGTCTCTGTGTGATGAGCCAAGGGGGACACATCATTTTTGACTCTCCAGTCAGAGAGTGATGGCGGCTGAGTGCTCACTTGCCAGGTTTTGCTAATGAAAGGGGGATTTTGGCTTTTTGTCTTTTCAAAGACTTTAAAGTGCGTTATGTTCTTTGGATGTTGTACAGTGTCTAACCTGGAAGGAGCCGATGCCTGACAGGCTACAAAAATGACTTTGACAACAAAACAGACTTACAATCAGTAATGTCTGCTCGAACGGGAATTCTCCTATTTGCTAGAAAACACTTAGAAATAAACATATTATGGCTCAGACTGCTGGGCTTACTCAGGCAACATAACTAGATTGGAAAATATTTTATCAGTGATTTGCCTAAATCATTCTGTTGTCTTAAGAGACCAAGAAGAAGGTTCCTTTAAATATTGTATATTAAATGAAACTTTCATACTGTGTATAACAATCTCCCTGTATTGATTTTGAGTGCAGCTGCTAATACTACATTTAGTTATTTTGGCAATAGTGTAGTTCAATAATAAAACAATATTCAGAACATCTATTCAAAGAAATTGGATTGCACATTTCATGCAGTTGTTTATTATTTGTTACTGGAAAAATCAATGTGAAATTTATCAAGTACAGATGGGATCAGGATTGCTTTGCACCTGAACAAAACCATTTTTCAACACTCGGAGAAAACACCAGACCCATTTCTGTTTTCATTAGCAGAACTGGCAACCACACTCCCTGCCCAGCTCAGCACACATCACTCTGAAAAGTAAAAAAATAATGTAAAATCCCTCATTGCTGTTTGTTGTCATGTTAGGCACCTTCCTGAAATCTGTATGCGTAAAAGATGTAACATGTAAAATTTAAATATAAATTGCTGGAGTTCATACTTTTTTCTACATAAGCAAAAACATTTTGTTCATTATTTTGTATTTGTGACTGAAAACACAGATTTGTCTTTCACAAATGTTTCACACAGAAATGCTGAGAAAATGTGCAGAATAAAAGGTCTTTAAACATTCGTGGATATGTTCTGATAAATCCGTGCCCTAGTTTCTGGTCATTTTAGCGGGTCTGGAATAGATATGCAGTGGATTTGGATTCAGGTAACTGGAGCGAATATTGAATGTAGATATGTTTGCTTAGTGGTGTAACATGCTGCACCGTCCTTTCTCACTGTTTCTGAGGGCCTGCTGCCTTTGTACCATGTGTGACAGAACAAACTGCTTTAATAATGAGAGCTGTTGATATGTTTCTGCACCACTGCCACTGAGACAAATTAGGGTCTATTTATTGTACTTAGCCGAAAAGATGAATCTGATAGTGGGAAAGTAGGGAAAATTCAGGATCAGTGGACAGGTTATGTACCAAACATTGGAGCTATAATTATTAAGTTATAGTGCAAAACAATGGTGTGGATGTTTTTTTTAAAATGAAATTTAGAATAAAGGCTGATTAATATGCGTCAGAAATCCGTTGGCATGTATTGAATCCGTTGAGTGCTCTTGTGCCCCTCCACTGTTTCAATTCCCTCACTATTGTTCTGTCCTTGAATGAACTGTCGCGGAGCACAATGTAGTCAGGGGTGTACCTTTCCTGAGATGGAGAAGGTTGTCACAATTGCCATAAGTCATTCTCTCATGAGTGTTAGAAAGAAAAGCGGTGACTTGGAAGAGAGACTTGAGCCAGAGAAAACCTGCAATCTGTGGGAGGTTGTAAGAAAATAGTTGGTAAAAGAGGATGCAAGGTTAAAGGAGGTGGCAGAAGAACATGGCACCAAATGTAGCAGCACCATTATCGCAGGCCCGAACTTGGACACCCCATCCACCTGTTATTAGCGCTGAATTGGGGGAATTGAATTAGACTCACTTGTCTTTTAAGGCTCCTAGAATCTAGCTGCCAAAGCTTTTCTGCCTTTCTGCCTTTCTGCCCGAGAGCCCGCGAGGGTCAGCGGGAGCGCGTGAGTGGGCAACAACCGGCAGTCACAACCACTCAGAGACACCCTGGAGGGGGGAGAGGAGAGAGCCGACCACAGCTTGGCAGCTCCACTGGAGTCTGATAAGCTTTAATGGCACCGCCACAATGATTCACACAATGTGAGACACATACACACACAGGCATTCACGCAGAAACACACACACACTCACAAACACACACCTCTAGCAAGCTTGTGAGGAACGATTTCTGGACCCTGGATAAATTTGCAGTTGCAGGGAGTCTCTATTTACCAGTAATTGCATTTCTCTGCCCTCTTTCAGCCATGCCTTTAAAACTGTTCTGTGCCTCAGGAAGTTGAAGGTGGCTGGGGAAAAAGCAACAGAACATGTTGTCGGCCTCACACGGCGCTCTGCCACAAGTTGACAGCTTACGGGCCAATCTGTGCCATACATGTGTGCGGTACATAACCTGTCAGACAGACATGTTGCATCATCTGCTTTTCCTGAAAGCCTGCTCAACCGAAAAATCTTTTTAACCTCAGTGCATGTGTGTTTACTCAGTACATAATTACTTAATCGATCCATTTACTAATCACAGACGCAGTGGAACTAAGTCCCAGCAAATGAAGATGTCCAAACACAACATCTGTATTCACTGCAGCTGTCTGTTGGTGTAAATTATTATAAACTATAAAATACGGTGTATATCATTTTTTTATGGTGGAAGGGGCTCAGGCTTGCCTGTTGGCAAGGAGGCAAACAGTTAAGGGAATAAAAAACCTAGGAATATATTGGACGATTTTGAAGGGCACGACTTGCGTCTAATGCCATTGTTCAGTGCTGGTGCGGGAATGATGGCTAAAAGACCTGCTACAAAATTTAATAACTAAAAACCACTAGATCCTACATCTCCCATAATGCAACTTGATATCATGTTTTATTAGGCCAGCCTGGTAAACATGCACATTTGTCAGTTGTTTTTCTCAGAGAGCCACAGAAGACATACTAATGCTTTCGCAGGCTCAAACATTAATCCAACCAAGGTGAGCAAATTGAGCTTCACGTGTAAAAATGGTGCAGTGTTCCTTTTAACGATATTGTAGTTGCCACGCACACACCGCATTAGGTGGAAGACTGGGCTGGCCATTAATCATAAGGGCTGGCGGCTTGATCCCCAGCTCCTCCTGTCTATATGTCGAAGTGTCCTTGAACAGGACACTGAACCCCAAAATTACCTCTAATTTGTGCAAGGAAAAAGCCCATATCTAGGTTTGTTGAATGGAATGTAAAACATCAATAATTTCATTATTTAACAGTGAATGTAATCTGGCATTCTGCAGAGTCGTCTGATTAATGTTCTGTCTGGCAATAAGGTTAAATAAAACAACAACACAGATAGAGATGCACCAGCTGCGACAGACCTTATTGAGTGTCTCTCGGCTGATCAAAGGGATTGTGTATGGAAACTGTAGGCTGTGCGAATGCTCGGATATGAAGATATATGCTCATGCTGGAGAGAAATAAGGCTTGCAAACGTGAGTGATGGAGTGGAGTACACCACAAAGAAGTTCCTCTACTTAATCTACTCACAGCTAAGTTGGAGACACAGGGAAACACCACATGCACAAGAAAACAAAATCAATAGTCTGAAACACTTACTTGAATAAAACACCCAACTCTGTCCAGCTCACTGTAGTTTTTACTAAGAAGCGTCACCCTCCCTAAGTCTAAGAAAATATCTGCTCCTTGTTAGTTGGAAGTCACTACAATGTAATTTTGTGCTTAGCAGCTTTGTGTGCAGAGAGTGACTGCTGTGCAGGCTTCTAGCAAGTGGAACAGATTGCAGTATTGCATATGACTCAAAATGTCCATCTGCCCCCATTATGTGTGCAGTGCCCCCACCCCCTCTGTTTTTTTCATGCTTTTAGCATTATGTTTAAAGTGTGCTCACACATCTCTCTCTGCTTCTGGGAGTTGTGTTTTTTTTTTTATTTCCATGCAGGGAAAGGTACTTAACACACATGCAGGCAGCGTCGGAACAACAGGTAATTATTTGCAAAGAATGGAGCAAGTGTGTGGGGTGCAAATTGCATTGTAGGACGGCTCCGCGGGACAACAAGATGTCAATTGAAGAGGCTGCCATTTTTATGTACACCTCATCCATTGTTCTCCGTGGTGAATTGCGGGGGGCAGTGTCACTGTATTTACATGTACCTCTCAGGACGTGGGTGTATTTGTTTGTCTATGTCAGAGAGGATGATTTGCCCCTCGCTGGAGAACGCTGGCTGTGCACAAAATGCTGGTAAATGGGAACATGAGTTTAGCAATAATTCTGAACCCCTCTTGAGACACAGAGGTGTGCAGAAAGCCTGTCGCCACCTGTCATAACCCTCAAAACAGCAGGTAGGGCAGGAAAAAAACCCACCTGCCTGTCAAAACTCTTTTCTCTCTCTAATTGTTCTACTCACATTCACAGGATTACTGGGTTAATTCTGCTTTATAATCACTGCTCATTGTTCCCACTTATTGTTTCCTTGCTCAATTTGTTTGTTTGTGTTCACACTTTGGCAACACAAATGTTCTTTTGTCATGCCAACCAAGCGGTTTGTGTGCAAGGCAATTGAATTTAATTTAATTTAAGGAGAGAACAGAGGTAGAGCAGGAGAAAGGGATGGGGAAATAAAGAGGCACCTGCAGACGTGGGAAACATGTAAAGCAAAGTGCGGGGATGCAAAATTAAGACTGTTTTAGTCTTTCTCTCAGGCTGCATGGACATGGTTTTAACCAACATTCAGACAGAAAATGATGGATTATTCATTTAAAAGGACACAATTACCATATTAATTAGGCCGGTTTTTAATTCATGAATCAGACTGCTGTGTAGTGTCTATTTGTCTGGAGATACAATACTTTGAGAGGAAAGCAGCCTTATCACTTGGCTGCCCATGCTTATGCCGTAAGAGATGTGTTTGATAATCCCAGGTCAGTGCTATATACTTACCTATTTAAATTAAGCTTCAGGTTCCAGTAATCCTCAATAGGATCTCCTATTTATACAGCAACTACAATTAAGGTTATGCTATTGTATTTTCCAGTTTCAAACAGAAGGTATATTACTTATTTTGTCAGCCCGAAACATTTAATTACTTGACATATTACAGTGGTAAAAAAGGAATTTGCGAAAAGAAAAGCTATAACTGTGACTGTAGTGATAAAAGAAAATAATGAAATCTATTAGTGTTGCTAGGACCACGTAAGTAACAGTCTAGTTTCATTTCCTACAGTCCTTTTTTAGCAGTGCAGGTAGCGCCTGCTGTTTGTCTGGTTTAGTAGAGGTCAGTACCTGTTTTGTGAAGTGTGACGTTCTACAGACTGGAACGTGTCCAGCTCGCTCTCAGCTGTGTGAAGTTGGTGGGTTCAAGGACCCTTTGCTCAGCACGTAGTGGTGCCGAGGGGCAGCGAGAGAGGAGACTGATCGAACTGGTTTTACACTGGGGTTGTCAGAGGTCTCCCAACTTCCTCACAAATCAATATGGGCCTTAAACTGCAGCCAAACCGGCTGAAACTCGCTGCAATTTCCACCCAACTCAGGCGCTGTCCACATTCAGTAATGACTGAACGGTTTGAATTGAGCCAAATGCCCCCGTGGGCCACAGAACACTGACTCATGTTGTTCGCACACATTAACAATGCATTATAGCATGTAACAGAGGATAATTAACTCTGCTGCTAAATACAAGATCAGTGCCATTTTGCCAGGATGCTGTTTGCAGAGAGTGAGAAAGCGAAGGGTGATGACTAAGCCATCCATCTTTGTTGTGAATGATTATAGGTTTTGCACTTTTTTTCTTTTTTTTCATTCTCTCTTTTTTTTTTTTTTTGGTTTGCATTTTGTTTCTTCGTTATGCCAACAAGAAGTGGTACAATTAGATGGATATTAATCAACTGCTCAGTTTTGAGCCAGAAAGAACTTTCTTTATTTCTTGCATTCAACCATATTCAGTCTAAGTGCTAAATAATGTGTGTGTACCTTCACAACTCCTCCTCTACTCAGGGCTGATTGTCATTTCAAGTTTTCAGTTATGCCAATACGATACCTACTGAAGATAGATGATACCTGTCTTTATATATAATCAATTGACAGAAACGTAATCAGTAATCATCTGCTTTAATAATGAATTACTCATTAGGGCAATTTAAGGTATTCTCCAGTTCCAGCTCTTCAAATGTTGCTTTTTGTTGTCTCATGTGACAACAATCTCAATTTCTTTGGGTTTGGGGCTGCTGCTTGGACAAAACAAGCCATGAGGAGATGTTACTTTTAGGTTTCTGGCATACTGTGATTCATTGATTATGATAAAAATACTCAAAATACCTTGGAAATAGTAGTAGTAGTTTGAATCATCACTTGAGATCTACTTACTTGCTTTTCCTGGAGCCTTCAACTGCATCTAACAGTCTCTCCAAAACCCACTGAGGAAGACGTGCGATATGGTTGATAACATTAACTACTAGTAAGTGGACTACTTAATTTAAGATTTTCATTTTCTTAAGATGCTCTATTCGTTATGTTCATTTGTAGAGTGTAAACGTTTTCCTAAAAATGTCTGGGGAAACTATAAATAAGACTAACTATTTGGTGCTAACTTTCATTACTTTTTCTCTCTTAGTGTTGTTTCCTTGCACTGAATGTAAAAATCGTGTCTCATTCGCCACTTATTTAAGTTAAGACATTCCACGTTACATTGGCTGCACATTACCAATAGACTCATTCTAATTGTGATTTGTAGTATGCCAGCCCTAATCTAACAAATGTAACAATCTAATTGATCATTTAAGTGTAACTGGAATCACTTGAGGCTTTATGCTCCAATCCATGTTAGCCAGGCTTCAGTCCCCTCTAACACTTTTTTCCCATCCTCCTTCCCCTCTCTTTCCTCTCTCTCTCTCTCTCCATCCACAGTGGTTCTGGTCCACTGCTCTCCCTCCATCTCCCTTGCTCTTTATTGACTGTTGAGTGTAAGGCGGTGTTAAAGCGGCATCGATGTAATAGTGGGCATTAGCCCTTTGAACTGCCCTTAATCTAACTGTAATAAACTCACATTTATTTTGGTGGCTGATGTTTTTTTCCCTCCACACACGGATACACACACACACACACACACACACACACACACACTCATACATATTTGTGGATAGATACCTAAGGTGTGTGAGGGAGAGAGCTGTTCCCTGCATAAATGGCCACTGTTATGGGCATAGCACCACCAGTGCAAAGCCTGTCAAAAGCTTTTCTGCGGTGCGGTGTACTAGAGCCGTGCTTGCGACTCGCCTTTAATTGGAATGTAATTGGAGAAGCACCATTGATCATGAATCACATTCAGCTCTGGCGCCCTCCTCCCTGAACTCAGGGCTGCTCCATTTTCCACTGACTGACTCTTTCTCTCTCTTTCTATCCCTCCTCCTCATCCTCCTCCTCCCTTAAGGAGAACGTCAGTCATGTGCAGTGGAGCGACGCACAGGAACAAGGCCCCCTACTGGGTCCAGGGCATGTGGGTCAATGTGTGTCTGGGGCACAAACCACAAGAAACGTGGGGAAAAAAAGAGGGGAGATGGGGAGAATAGAAGAGAGGAGAGAGGAACGAGGAGATTAAGAGGAAAAAGAGGGTGCGAGCGATGAGATGGAGCGCACGGGTGGAATCATTTGTAATAGCCTGCGCGCTCTATTGCGCCATTTCATCCAGCATTTAGTTAAGCGAGATTTGTTTTGTTTTGCCTCTGTTGTTTGGAATGCTTGGTGAAGTCAATTTATTGGCTCATTTGTCAAATGCTGGACTGCGTCAGTAGCATCTCAGCGGTGTCATGGAGCGGAGAAAAGCTCTCTCACTCAGCTGGAGTGTAGTTGGGAATCAGGCTTGTGGAGATTGCCTGTGTACCATTTTAAATGTGGACTGGAAAACAATAAAAACTAAGGGCACTGGCAGTGCACCTCTGTCCCAAATTGATTCTTAAGTGGAATAGGGCAGCATGAGTGAAGAATTGGGAAGGAGGTAAAGAGAGAAGAGAAACGAAAGGTTGCAAGACACTGTAGGTAGGGAGCAGAGCTGAACCATTAATAGTTTTTTATCGAAAATTGCAGTTTGAGTGTTTTTTTTAGATTTAAAAAATTGCAGAAGCTGTGATTTCACGTATAACAGTAAATAACATGAATAACAGTGTCTGAAAGCGTTACTTGCCAGCCATTGATTTCCCACACTTTAATGACAACTGATGATGGCAACTTTACAGAAGTTCTCGGCTGTTTTCTGGTTCTTATGCTCTGTGCGTTCTAGTGTGCACGTGTCCAAAGATGGTTTTATCAAGGAAGAAAGGCCACTCTGTTCAATTTTGATGTCGGAAAAAAATAAAAGAGTTGCCAGCATCTCACAATCTCACTGATCGCCCGTGTCAGTTTCAGACAGGAAGCTAGCAGTGAGCTCGTTAGTTAACAAGTGTGAATGACAGCTGGTGGACAGAGTCGGGAAATCTCCCAGTTAAACCGTTTTTTGCTGTTGGTCTATTTCTGGGCCGTTTTCACAGAAGACATTGTGACATGTCACAGTAGGAAGAGCACAGGTGTAAATAATAAAATTAATGATGGCTGAATTCCATCTAGCTGATTCAGTGTCAGGGTGCTGGTATTGTGCATGCTGGCTCACTGTCACACCGTCGCGGCTTCCTGCGGCACTTGAATAGAACTGAGCCATCGTTAATGTTATCAGTAACACCTGTGCTGTCTGCATATCTGCTGTCCAGTACAGTCAAGGATAATAAGAAAATATGTCTGTTATGCATACCCCACATTTGGAGTAAATTAAGTTATTTTAGGAATGTTCTTCTTAATTTGATTTTACATTTTTGATATTTTTATTAGTCTCTGGAACTCTATGCAGTGAAATGGATTTAGTTAGGACCTTTACAAGGTGTGTGCTTGATCCAAAAGGTTATTCCAATCTCTTTCATTGCAATGGTCTAGCAACTAGTCCATGTTTCATAAGAGCCTTTTCATAATCAAGGCAGTTTTTGTTAGTGGAACGGTAAAAGCACATCGTACCATCATTTTGAGCTGACCTCCAGGATTTAGGACTGTGATGCAGCTCCTCCTCTCCTCTCTTTCTCTGAAGCTAATGTTAATTCAAGCAGGGAGAGTGCAGAGCTGTCAAAAGTAACACTAGTTGTCAGATATTACCAAAACAATAGCAGACACAATTAGAAGCAGCTTAACATTATTACCATAACTTGACAAGTTTGTAGCCGTTATAATAGATAGAACACAAATTCTGATTATCATTGTTTGAATGTACATTTTTGATGTCAAGTTTACACTTATCTTCATAAACGTGTGCTAAATTGGTCTTTTTTTATTGAAAAGTTACATACTTTTTGGAGCACTGTATGTAATATAATAATAAGCTCAAAAGTCCACTTACTAGTTTTCAACCACTTCTCTATTCATGTAGAGATGAGTTTGATACTACATACCTGATCCAGTAGTTTTGTGTTCATGCTAGATACAAATAGATCTTGTTTATTCTACGTAAACTAAAGAATAAACCACAAGTACAGGCCTGATGTGTAGCATATAAAAAATAGTGTTTATTGAAATTGCAAAGTTTCTCCAAAGTTTTCTTCAGATCGTTCAGCTCTAGTACGGAGCAAAGAAGTAAAAAGAAGGAGGAGAACAGAGAAGCTAGAAACTAGAGCAGGGTCAAGGATCCTTCTTGGATATTTATGAGACATAAAGAGCGACATGAAAATGTGATCAAATAGATGAGACGGAGAGAGAGATGAATGTTTGAAAGAGCAGCGATTACTGATGAGGGTTTGAGAACAGAAGTCGGGGTAGCAGTATTAGAGCGAACAAGAGCAAACAACAAACCAACGCTGTACTGTCAGACAAACAAAAACCCGGCGATGAATAA